>CAKNYM010048788.1:168025-231346 GCA_932195095.1 Andricus curvator
CTGAAAATTTAACTATTTCTTTTTTAAGTTGAAAATTAAACTATTTGCTTTAAAATTAATGTATGAAAATTTCCTTTTTTTGTAAAAAATTATTTTTTTTAACTGAAAATTGAACCATTTCTTTTTTAGTCAAACATTTAACTATTTGTTTGAAAATTCATGTAATCTCTTGAAAATTTCGTCTGTTTCTTGTACAAAATTAATTTTTTCAACTGAAAATTTGACTATTTCTTTTTCAGTTGAATATTCCACTATTTCCTTGAAAATCAACGTATTTTGTTGAAAATTTCGTTTATTTTTTATACAAAATTATTTTTCATAACTGAAAATTTGACTACTTTTTTATTTGAAAATTCCGTTTGTTTCTTATACGAAATTAATTTTTTTGACTGCAAATTTAACTATTTCTTTTTTAGTTTGAAATTCATGTATTTTGTTGAAAATTCCGTTTTTTTATACACAATTTTTTTTAAACTGGAAATTTCACTATTTATTTCTTTAGTGTTGAAAATTCATGTATTTTGTTAAAAATTGTATTTTTTTATACAAATTTAATTTTTTTAACTGGAAATTTCACAATGTATTTCTCCTTTAGTTGAAAATTCAACTATTTGGTTGAAAATCCATGTATTTTAATGAAAATTCCGGTTTTTTATAAAAATTAATTTTCCTAACTGAAAATTTAACTAATTCCTTTTTCAGTTGAAAATTCATGTATTTTGTTGAAAATTACGTTTGTTTTTTGTACAAAATTATTTTCTTAACTGAAAATTTAACTTTTTCTTTTTTAGTTGAATATTCAACTATTTGGTTGAAAATTCATGTAATTTGTTGAAAATTTTTGTTTGTTTTTTGTACACAATTAATTTTTGTACTGAAAATTTGACTATTTCCCTTTTATTTGAAAATTCAACTATTTGCTTGAAAATCCATGTATTTTGTTGAAAATTTCTTCTTTTTTTTTTATACAAAATGAATTTTCTTAACTGAAGATTTAACTACCTTTAAATCGAAAATTCCGTTTGTTTCTTGTACAAAATAATTTTTCTTATCTGCAAATTTAACTATTTTTTTTTAGTTGAAAATTAATGTATTTTATTGAAAATTCGGTTTGTTTTTTGTACAAAATTATTTTCTTAACTGAAAATTTAACTTTTTCTTTTTTAGTTGAATATTCAACTATTTGGTTGAAAATTCATATAATTTGTTGAAAATTTCGTTTCTTTTTTACAAAATTAATTTTTTGAACTGAAAATTTGACTATTCCTTGTTTAGTTGAAAATTCAACTATTTGCTTGAAAATCCATGTATTTTGTTGAAAATTCGTCTTTTTTGGGTAAAAATTCATCTTGTGGGTTAAATATTCCACTATTTGACTAATTTTCAAACATTTGGTGAAAAATTCATCTTTTTTGGTAGAAAATTAATCTTCTTAGTTGAAAATTCATCTTTTTGGTTAAAATTTAGTTTTTTTTCTAAATAAAAATTAATTTTTTCATGAAATTGTAACTGTTGTCTTATTGGTTAAAAATTACTATTTTTTTGTTGAAAATTGAACTTTTCAGTTAAAAATTCATCTTGTGGGTTTAATATTCCACTATTTGGCTAATTTTAAACTATTTGGTGAAAAATTCGTCTTTTTGGTAGAAAATTAATCTTCTTTGTTGAAAATTCACCTTTTTGGTTAACATTTTTTTTTCTGAATAAAAATTAAGTTTTTTCTGAAATTCTAAGTATTGAATTGTTGGTGAAAAATTACTCTTTTTTAGTTGAAAATTGAACTATTTTGTTTAAAATTTGATTTGTTTTCTGTAAAAAATTTATCTTTTACTGGAAATTGAACTATTCCTTTTTTTGGTACAAACTTACCCTTTTTAGTCGAAAATTCAACTATTCGGTTGAAAATTTCATTATTTTGTGTAAAAATTCTTTTTTTTAAACGAAAATTTCTTTTTTTCTAAAAATGTAACTATTTCATTGTTGGTTCAAAATTGATTTTTTTTTATATTAGTTGACAATTCAACTAACCAGTTGAAAATTCGTTTCTTTTTCAAAAAATTAATTTTTGATGATACATCGTTTTAGTTGAAAATACATTTCTTGGATTGAAAATTTAACTATTTTGTTGAAAATTCGTTCTTTTCTGTAAAAAATTAATTTCCTAACCTGAAAATTTAACAACTTCTTTTTTGTGAAAATTCATCTTTTGGTTGAAAATGTAATTATTTTTTTGGATAATTCATTTTTTTGTCATTGAAATTAATTTTTTTAACTGAAAATATAAATAATTGATCCGTCTTTTTCGTAGAAAATTAATCTTCTTGCTTGAAAATTCAACATTTCGGTTGAGAATTTTTTATTTTATTCAAAACATTGTTTTTTTTCAAAATAAAAACGTTTTTTTCTTCTGGAAATGGCATTATCCCATTGTTGGATAAAAACTGATTTTTTTTTTTAGTTTTAATTAAATATTGCACTATTCGGTTGAAAATTAATTTTTTTGTTTGAAGACTCATCGTCTTAGTTGCAAATTCATTCCTTGGATTAAAATTTTAACTATTTTGATGAAAATTCGGTTTGTTTTTTGTACTTTTTTAATTGAAAATTCTAATATTTTGTTTACAAATTACTCTTTTTTTTAATAAAAATTAATTTGTTGGACTGAAAATATAACTATTCAATCGCTGTTGAAAAATTAATCTTTTGTCGTTTCAAATTCAATTATTTGGCTGAAAATTCGTTTCATTTTTTTTGCAAAAAATTAATATTCTTGGTTAAAAATTCTCCTTTTGGTTGAAAATATAACTATTCCTTTGTTGGTTAAGAATTGACATTTTTCAGTTGCAAATTTAACTATTTGGTTGAAAAAATATTTTTTTGCAAATTCGTTTTTTTTATAGAAAATTAATCGCGTTGGTTGAAAATTCCTTGCGTTGATAATTAAAATATTTTTTAAAAATTTGGTTCGTTTTTTGCACAAAATTATTTTTTTTCACTGGAATTAAAACTATTCCTTTTTTGGTTTCAATTTATCGTTTTCTTAATTTAATCTTCTTGGTTGGAAATTATTTTTCTTAGTTGAAAATTTAATTATTTTGTTTAAAAATTATTTTATTTTTTAAATAAAAATTAATTTATTTGACTGAAAATATAACTGTTCATTGTTGTTTAAAACTTGATATTTTTTAGTTCTTTAAATTCAATTATTTGGCAAATTTAATTGTTTGATGGAAAATTAATGCATTTTATTGAAAATTCGTCTTTTTTGGTAGAAAATTAATCTTCTTAGTTGAAAATTCATCTTTACAGGTGGAAACTTTATTATTTTTTTTAAATTCGTTTTTTCAAAAAATGAAATTAATTTTTTTTGCTGAAAATGTAACTATTTCCTTGTTGGTTAAAAATTCAAATATTTGGTTGAAAATTTATTGTTGAAGAATTATTGTTTCGGCTAAAAATTTATTTCCTGTGTTCAAAATTTAATTTTACTGAATGCAGATTTTATACAATTTTCAGTCATTTAACTAATGTACGGCCACTTTCTCTAAGATTTACAGAAAAGTTCAGTAAATTTTATAGGAAAATTCCATAATTTATAAAATTACCGATACAGGAAAATTTCCAAATTATAAAATTCCCAAATCTAAACAATTAAAAAATTTCTGAATAATAAAAGAAAAAATAATACATAAAATATTTTTGTTTGCGGAATATTTATTTTTTAAATTTATTATTTATTATGTTACAATTGATATTGTATAATCCCAAGAATTATCTATTATCGGAAATTTTCAAAGTCTGTAATATTATAAACTCTCGGGAATTTTATTATTCTGGAATTTTCTATTTCAGGATTTTTAAATCGTCAGCAATTTTCAAATTTTGTGCGAGTTTTCTATTTCAAATTTTTCTTTTTCGGAATTTTCCATTTTTCCTGTTTTTAATACTAAAATTAAATTAAATTTGTAATAACTATTTTTAATCAAATGTGAAATAAAATTAATAAATAATTAAAATTTATTTGGATGAAATACAGTTTAAATAAATACTTCGATTTTAATATTTCATCAGAATATAAGTCCAAAGCGATAATAACTCGCTGCCTGAGATTCGTTATCTGAGTAATAAATTTACCAAATTATTATCAATCAGAAAGTGAGAAATGAAAAAGCTTAGATTAAACACAATAATATTCCTGAAAAGTTTATATACAAAAAACAAAATAAATTATTATGTTTTTTTTTAAATTTAAATATTTTGTTAGCTTTTTTTTTAATAAATTTTTTAACTGAAAATTTAACTACTATTCCATGTTTGGTTGAAAATTTATCTTCTTCAGTTGAAAATTCAACTATTTGGAAGAAAATTTCTATATTTTTGTTAAAGTTCAATCCTTTGGTTAAAAAATGAACAAATTTGGTTGAAAATTAGTTTTTTTTTGTTAGAAATAAATATTTTTGTTAAAAATGTAGCTATTCCATTTTTGCTAAAATTGATCTTTTTCATTTTAAAGTTCACTTATTATGCGGAAAACTCGCCTTTTTCAGTCGAAAATTCAATTATTTTGGATTCGATTATTTTTTTTAGAAAAGCATATTTTTGGATTTGCAAATTCAACATTTTTCAAAAATTCATCATCCTGACTTAAACACTCAATATTTTGTGTGAGATTTTTTTTCTTTATTGATTGAAAAATCTTTTTTGATTGAAAATTCAACTCTTTTGTTGAAAATTTGTATTATAAATTTTATAATTTAATTTACTGAAATTATTTTTTCCAGGTGGTCTACCTTTACAAATACTACCCAGCATCCCGGGCTACATTCCTGTTTATATTAGAAATGGGGACCAACCATTAATAGAAATCAATCCTGCTTTAGCCGAAGCATTCCACGAGACTGAAAATTATTCGAAGGTAATTTATTTTAACACAAAAATCCCACTTGAAGCGATATTTTTAACTTTATTTATTTATTAAATATTAGGTAAATTCGATAAATATTAGGTCACCCATAATTTTTTTTCTCTGAAAAAAAGTAGGAAAACTATTACTTGTTTATAAAATTTACTTATAACAATAAAATTGCACAATAAACAAACTATCTGCTTGTATACCCAAGCCTTAAGGTGCTTCAAAAAAGTCGGTTTTTAGAATAATATAAGATACGGCTACAAGGATGAATTGTTTCATGTAATATTTTTACCATATAATCTAAAGATTTATACATGTGCATGACTAGAGCCCTTTTTTTGAAAAATGTTTTTTTTTTTTTTTTTTTTGTTAATTGAAACGCACTCTGGAAGAGTGAGCGCCTGTCTGCGGTTCACCATGGATACACTTCCAGTGGCACGTTGCCTACTTCCAGGCGCAGAAAATTCAGCACATTTTCAATTAAGAAAAAAACAGAAATAAGGCCATTTTTTGAAAAAAGGGCTCTAGACATGCACATGTATAAGCCTTTGGATTATGTGGTGAAAATATTACATCAATCAATCCATCCTTAGCCGCATTTTGTATTATTCTAAAAACCTACTCTTTTGAGGCACCTTAAGGCGATTCAAGAATTTTAAATTAGATTAAAATCAAATTCAAAATCCTATTCAGCGTCCAATACTCAAGTTAATGTATAGAATTCCTGAAAATACAAACAAGAATCCAACGACTAAATTTGGATAATCACCAGAAAATGCTCCTATTGTAATTTGAAAAAAAGAAGAAATTTTCCGGAAAAAAAATCCTTTTTTCTTGGACAAAAAGTACAAAGAGGAAAGAAAAATGAGAAGGCAACCAACCACATCCCATTATCTCACTTTTCTCTCCTCTTCTTTATTTTTTGTCCAAGAAAAAAGGAAATTTTATTTTTAGAAAATCTATACATCACCTTAAGGCGCTTCAAATGACTCTCGGTTTCACTTGATCCACTATACGTCTAAAAGGATGAATTGTTGAACGTAATATTTTTACCACATAACCTAAAGGCAATTACACCGGTTTGGACAGAGAGCTTTTTCCGGAATTTTTTTTTTTTTTTGTAATTGAAAATTGAGTGTTTTTGCGCCTAAAACCGGCAGTACTCTGACTATTATGTACGCTGGCTGCTAGTGTTGCCGGTTTCAGGCGCAAAAACATTCCATTTTCAATTACAAAAAAAAAACAAGAACATTTTTTGGAGAAGGCTCTCTTTCCAAACCAGTATAATTGCCTTTAGATTATGTGGTAAAAATATTACGTTCAACAATTCATCCATTTAGATGCATAGTTGTTTAAGCGAAACCAAGGCTCGTTTGAAGCGCCTTAAGAGGTGAGAAAAAATTTTTTTTCACAAAAATACACTTTTTTGTGAATTTGTTTTTTTTTTAAACAAGGCTGAAAAGTGAAAGTGAAAGTTTTCAACAAAATAATGAGTGAAATTGCTTTTTCAAGGTTAAACAAATTGGGCGCCATTATTTTTAAATTTTTTATATGGGAGATACGTGAGAGAAATTGTTAGTCACCAATTTTTAAAATCTGAAGTAATTGTTCATGTTATAAACAAATCTGATAAACAAATAAATATCGTAGTTATTTCACGCTCTGAAGGCGTCTTTTCTTCAACAGAATTAATTAAAAAGTTGTCGACAATTAATTATACCATGTTTTAATACTTGATAACAAGTGTTAATTATTTGAATAAATTTTAAAAACCAATAAAGATTCTCGTCCATTTTTAACCAGCAGATGTCGCTTTCGTAACAGAATCAATTTTAAATTACTTGGCAAAATCTTTTCCTTATGATGACTCATCAACGAAAAATAAACGTTTGTTATTTTTGTAGAGTCCACCTCCTGTTTTTGAAACAATTTAAATTTTATGGTATTTTATTGTATCACAAGGGAAGGATTTTGCTAAGGAATTTGAAATTGATTCCGTTAAAAAAAAAACGAAATCTGTCGGTTGAAAATTGACGTAAATATGTACAGTCAAAATCGGCGATAGGGCCGGTTCTGGGGTTGACCTTGGACCGTTAGGGTACAGCGCCTTACCGCAACGCTCCTGTCTGTCACGCCTGAGTGAACACACGCACTTCTCGGAAGGACTAATTCCGGGGGCGCTATCTCCACGTTTGACTGTATTTGTTTCTCAAATTTATTTAAATAGTTACCAATTTTATTGTTATCAGGTATATATACTTCCAAGTATTTTTAATCATAAAGTAGCACTTCTAATAATCAATTTGTTTAAAAAAAAATTTTGTTTAAAATTGTAAGCTACTCGATATTACATATGTGTAAGGAGTGTCTCTACTGATTTCACGATGTTTTACATAAATATCAGTAGTTGCAAAAAAGTTGAACCGCTTATTAAAAACAAATTTTTATTTTGTTGTTAAATAAAAAAATAAGAAAAAGTAAATATGAAATTGGCTAATATAAATCTCTTTGAAATTTATATAAATTATATTTTTTTTAAATGTTCCAATCGTAACAAAACTATCAGCTCTAGACTGAATTGCCCAGAAGAACTTTTTTATTTAAATTTATTTTTAATTTATCTATTTAAATTAAAAACGTTTAATGAATTTTTTTTTGCACAGACGGTGCGAAATTTGGACCTGGACCGAATCTCTGATCCACAAAATCCTGATGATATAAACAAGATCATAGACCCAACTCCACAGTTTGTGAATGAATACGATAAAAACGGAAAGTCAAATATTATGAAGGTAAAAGAATTCAAATTGTTATTCACTCTGTAAAATTACCCAATTTTATTTTATTATATCTTCAAATTAAAGACAAATACAATATTGAAAGCATTTTTTTCATGTAAGTAAAAATTTGAAGACCATGACGTCATGCTAGAATACTAAATTGTAATAGAGGTATGAATTTTTCATTTTTTCACATAACATCATTTGAAACGTTTTGGGAAAATTCAAAAATAATTATATGAAGAAAGTAGGAGTTAATTATTATATTAAAAGTTATAAATTGGGGCGGTGGCGATAAAACTGTTACTAGTAGAATATTTAGTTTTTTAAATCGGCACCCTTACATTGCTTGACATTTTTTTTACTTCATTAATAGTAAAATAAATATTTGTTTTCAAGTACAGATATAATCATATAATATATGGATTTATTTTTTCACTGGATTTGAATTCATGTTTGCTATTAGTTAAACATATTGTTTATTTATTTTTTAGATAAAAAAGGTTCCAGTGAGGGTTCCAGAAACGATAAAAGACGACTTAAAAAAACTAACAGTAGCAATAGAGAAAGAAGAAATTGCACCAAACAATTTATATGATTCTACTTCAAAAGTAACAACAGAGCCTGAAGAAATTCAGTTTATCAAAGTATCCATCGTCAGTGACCCAGAAAACGTCCAAGGAAATCTAGATGACGCTAAGGACCTCACAGAAAAAAATAACGATGCTTTAATTAATTATTAACAAAATTATACATGTATGGAAACAATGAATGTGTGAAAAAATAAACAAAGGGGACTGAAAGTTTTACTGAGACTGCAAAGATATCTGTTGTTGATATCTAAAGCCCAACGGTAGTTCCCTTTAATTTTGTTTTTTTAATACAAAAAATCTTTTTTTTATGTATAAAACATATGTAAATAGGCATGTAATTTGAAAATAAACTAAGACACCTTTAGAATTCAATGAATAGTAAGATCAATTTTAAATGATTTTTAATAAATTGTGAATTATATGTGTGTTTTTTTTAAATATATACCGCAAATCAGCGGATGATCGATTTTTGAATGAAATGAAATATAATAAATAGAATAGTGACTGTCTATAGTTGAAAAAAAATAATAAGTAAGCGCATTTGTATTCGATTTATATGTGGACATTTCCATACCTATCCTATCATAACCATGACGTCATGCTAGAATACTAAATTGTAATAGAGGTATAAAACATTAATGAACTTTGATAGTACAGATCGTAGCCTATATTAAATGACATAATATTAATGTCAGAAATCAATTCATGTTGCCACACAAAGGAAAAATTGAATAATTATGTGGTTAAATATTGTGAACAAATTAATCAGTTTAGAACGTAAAAATTAATGAAAAAATACTTTCATTGAAAAATCCAAATAAATTTTGCTTTATATTTTTATGAAAATTATAATTAACCTTTTCAACTAATTCCAGGAAAAATGAAAACATATGTACATATAATTTTGAAAATTGAATTCAGATAGTCATATCACATCATCAGACACATTAAAAAAATGATGTAGCTGGAATAGGGGTATTTTAAATATAAATGAACTTTTATTATATCATTTAGATCCAATATTCAATTACATAACCTTAAAGTAAATAATCAATTTATGCTACTCAATCGAAAAAAATTGAAATTCAATATTTACAAAATTTAATATTTTGAAAAAATTAATCAGTCAATAATCAATTAGTTCACAAAATAAAAAGCCTCGAAAAATAATATTTATTGAAAAATTCAAATAATTTTCACTTTATACTTTTTTTAAACTTGAAATTTCATTTCGGAAAATTTTAATTATTAATAACCTTTATACTAATTTTCGGTGGAAAAAGACATGTACATATCATTTGGAAAATTGAATTTAGATACTTATTTGACATCATACAAATTTACAAAAAATTATATATAATAGAGATAGGTTGAAAATAAATAAACTTTTATTATACTAATTATATCCAATATTCAATCAGGTCACCTTGAAATAAATAATTAATTTATGCTGCTTCATAGAGAAAATTGAAATTCAATCTTTATGTTATTGAATTTTGTAGAAAAAATAATCAGCCAATAATTAATTAATCATTTCATAATACAAAAAACATTGAAAAATTATTTTCATTAAATCAGTCAAATAATGTTTACTTCATATTTTTCTGATAATTTGAATGATTAATAGCCTTTTAAACTATCACAGAAAAAAATTAAAATATATGTGTACATAATTGGGAAATCAAAATTCAGATACTCATTTCACAACATCGTGCAAATTTAAAAAAATAATATAATTGGAATAGAGGTATTTTAAACATTTACAAACTTTTATTATAGAAATTATAGCCAATATTCAATTACATAAACTTGAAGTATAAGATAATAAATATAATAATAATATAATAATCAATTTATGTTACCTAATTAAAAGCAATTAAAATATAATCATCATGCAATTCAAAATTGTGGAAAATAATAATCAGCTAATAAGTAATTAATCTGTTTATAACATAAAAAGCATTAAAGAATAATTTTCATTCAAACATTGAAATAATTTTTATTCTACATTTTGAAAAAATGTTCACTTTCAATTCTGAAAATTTAATTAATACTAGCCTGCCATAGTAATTTTAGAAAAAAATAAAACATATTCACATATAATTTTGAAAATTAAATTCAGACACTCGTTTCACATCAGAATCATTTGAAAAATTATGTGATTGAAATAGTGGTATTTCAAATATAACTAAACTTTTATTATGAAAATTATATCCGATATTCAATTACATAATCTGAAAGTAAATAATAAATTTATGTTACTTAATTTAAAACGATTTAAATTCAATCGTTATGTAATTTGATATTGTGAACAAAATTAATCAGCTAACAATTGATGAGTTTGCATGCGCATAAGCGGGTACAGTCGGTTGGCATTATATTGTATTTACCAGTCATTAGCAGGATTTTAACCCGAAGAAGTCAGGTCAAAATCCGATAATGAAATAAATTTTATTATCGTGTGGAAGATTTTGGTTTACATATCGTTGAGATGTACTACTCTGTAACTATTGAAGATTGGGTTATTTCTGCCTATGAAAACTTCCTTGATTTCATCTTTTTTCAACTGGGTAACCTCGCCGCTATCCATGTTTATTTTCGCTCGTTTAGCAGTACCATTAATACGCGTATATATTCCACGAAGAATTGTGTTATTACGCTCAAATATTGCCACGATGTCACCAGTAGATGTTGTTAAAACATACCGCAGTTCGGTTGGCATGGGAGCAGGGGCATTACGTGCTCCTTGCAATTCAATTGGTTTATCGGCAGGAAAAGCGTATTTGCGAATTTCGAATACCCGCTGCGGATTCGTGTTTGGAATAAGCCGAATAAATTTAACATCTGCAGGATGAAATCCAAGAATGAACCAAGAAGGTTGCTTGGCAGAAGGAGACTTGGACCTAACACGAAGAGGTGGCTGGGCAGGAGAAGTAGACCTGGCAGGAGAAGTAGACCTGGCAGGAGAAGTCGACCTGGCAGGAGAAGTCGACCTGGCAGGAGCAGTAGACGTGGCAGGAGAAGTAGACTTGGCAGAAGAACGATTTCTGGCAGAAGAACGATTTCTGGCAGAAGAACTAGAAGTGCCGGAACGAGGAACAGCAGAAAGAGGATCGCCATTAGGTAAACAGTCGAACTGTGAACTCAACTCTGCAACAAGAAACAAAGTATTAATTTTTTCTCAAAGTACACAATCGTATGTTGGTATTGACTTTGTGCAGTTCCATATGCAACTTTTGAAATGACTGGCAGTGTGCGAGGTGGTGACTGCAATTATTTAAATTGGTTTGGGTAAGTTGACATAAAAAGTGATTGTGGATAAGTTCTTGTTGTTCGTATAATTTGGAACAGATCAAGGAATTCAAAAGTAGGTATCGGAAGCAATATTCGCATTCTTAGGTACAGACCTTATTGATATCGGTACACATTAGGGTGGGGCGAAAAAAACTGTGGAAATCAAAATCTTAAGTTTGGTGCCGATTGATGAAAGCCTTCAACATGACGAAAAATGCAGAAAGCAATTACACTAACAGCAAATGGTATTATCTAACGAAAGAAATTAGCATACGGTAGCGATCAATCACGTAGACTTGGTTCTGGTGGAGCATCCGCTTACGCATTGTTCACTTACTCAAGAACAAACAAAAACATGCTGGAATTGGACTATTTGATAGGAAAAAATCTCAGCTTTTTAGCTAGGTAATTCAAACGAAAATCAAGTAGGTCAAAATTTGAGAAGAAGTCAAATTTATTTATGTTTTTTTTAAAATAGAGATCTTTAGACTCTTTTCAAAAATGTTTATAACCAGTTGAAAAATCGTGAAAAGTGCTGTTAAAAACATATGAAGTAAAATTTTCTTGTTTGCAAACCGAAAAAGCTACGTACGAATTCCATTTTTTCATTACACACACTAACACATTTTTGATTTCCCCGGCATGAAATTCATGTTAGTGGCGGAAGTGACAAAGTGTTCAATGACAGGTGGTGAGAGGATTTTACGGAATTTGTGTGGAAGTTGTGAGTGGAGTGTGAGACTGGAAGCCTAGCAGGTGAGTAGGGTGGTGTGTGGTGAATTGGGGAAATGAAAAGTAATTTTCAGCGTAGGTGTAAGGTGGGATTGAGTTAGATAGAGAAAGTGAGGTTAGGTTGACCAGGAATCGAGGGAGTTTGTGGTCATGAGTCTTGGGCATCCGAGGGGTCAAGGGTGGTTCTTGCAGAGTTGGGAGATGTTAAGGGAGAGAAAGGGGTGTCTGCAGGGGCTGTGAGGAATTGAAAAAAAGGGAAATAAAGGGAAAATTTGGCGGCGATAGACAGCGACATTCTTCAGAAACGTCTGTCGGTTGCAGAGGGTACTACATGGAGAGGTCCCAATTACCGGTGATAATGAAATTGCCAAGGAGGAAATTTTCCACGTGCCACGACGGCCAACAGTGTGTGGTCCGGTGTCGAGCGGCGCGTCGGGGTTTAGGAAGCACAGAGTCGGGGTAAGCGAGAAGATAGGGAGTGAGGAGTGAAGGGAGTTTTTTAGAGAATCATTTCAGGCCTCAGATTCAAGGAAGCGGGATGGTGGGAGTAGAAGAACGGGGGAGGCAGAGATGGAGGACTTGAATGACGAGTAGATAGAGAAACAGATAAGGTAGTTAAGAAGGTCAAAAGCAGCAGGACTGGACGGGGTAGAGAACGAAGCATGGCTGTTCAGTGCACAAGAGATAGGGATAGACAGGAAAATTATAGAGGGATTACGCTAATGAATACGGCGTATAAAGTATACGCGATGGTGATGGCGGAGAGGCTGCGAAAGGCTGTCGAGGGGAAAGGAATATTGCCGGAGACGCAGGCTGGCTTTAGGGCGGGTCGCAGTGCTATCGACAATATCTACTTTCTGCAGCACGTGGTGGATAGAGAATTAGCGAAGAAGGTGTCGAGAGTGTACGCGTTTTTTGTGGATCTCAAAGGTGCGTTTCCTTCGGTGGACAGGGGGATTGATTGTGGAAGGCGATGGAGGATAGGGGAGTGGAGAGAGGCATGATTGAGGAGGTAAGGGGTAATAAGAAGAAACCAAAGATAAGTTGAGAGGAGGGGAGAGGATTTCGAAGGGATTCTGGATGGATAGGGGGTTAAGGCAAGGGTGTCCGCTTAGCCCAACGCTTTTTGCGATTTTAATTGCGGATATGGAAAGTAAGCTGGAGGCCGGGGTGGAAGAAGGAGTCAGAATGGGAGGGGTTAGAATTTGGTCACTAGCATATGCAGATGACATAGTGTTGCTGGCAAGAAGCGAGGAGGCCTTGAAGGAAATGATGAAGAGGTTGAGAAGATACCTGGATAACAACAGCTTAGAGCTGAATTTGGAAAAGTGCAAGGTTATGGTGTGCAGAAAAGGAGGGGGAAGGGGTAAGGGAGGGGAGTGGAAGTGGAAGGGATAGGCGGTGCAGAAGGTGAAAGAGTTTGTGTACCTAGGCTTCTTGTTTCGGATGAATGGGGGAGTGGATGGCCACATAAAAGAGAGAGTGAGGAGGGCAAATGTGGTGATGAGGCAGGTGTGGGGGTTGGGAAAGAAGTTATTCGCAGATGATTTTGGAAGGAGAATGAAATTGTTTGACTCACGAGTGATGAGTGTACTATTGTATGGAGTACTGGTGTGGGGGTGAAAGGAAAGCGGAGAGGTAAATAGGACACAGGAGAGGTATGTAAAGTGGACACTAGGGTTGGCTAGGGACACACCTAATTATATTTTTAGGAGGGAGACAGGGAGAATGAGTGTAAGGATACTAGCGGGGAGTCGGGCGTGTAAATATGAGAAAAAATTTTTGGAAGTGGGGGAAAGTAAGCTGGATAGGAAGTATTGGTGGAAGAAGGAGAACAGGAGAGGTGGTAGAAAGAAGGAAGTTGGAAGAAAAAGGTATTTTAGAAAGAATGAACTGCAGATGGATGAAGTGAGAAGGATGCACGAGGAAGGAAGAAAGGTGTAGAAGTTTGTTAAGAAAAATGGCATGGAGAGACAGAAGATACCAGGGGAAGAGAGAATAAGAGTCTCAAGGCTTAACGGGAATTATGTGTGGATTATGCCAAGGCCGAGAGCGGGATATTTATGTGAGAAAGGAGAGAAAGGAAGTCAAGAGATTATAGCGAGGATGAGATGTGGGTGTACGGAGAGTTTTAATAGGTTCTGGCTCTCTAGAGCGAAGAGGATGTGTGAACAGTGTGGGAAGGGGGATGCAAGAGTGGAGCACAGGCTGGAGGAGTGCGTAGAGGTGGAAAGGAGTGGGATGAGCATGGAGGTATTGATGCATGAAAGGGGGGACGAAAGGGCAGTAGCATGGGTGAAGAGAGTGTTGGGTAAGATGGAGAAGAAGAGAAGAAAGGAGGAACAGGAATGGAGAAGAAAAGATTGTAAATAGGAGAGGAAGTAGATATAAGTGATATGTAAATATTGTAGATAGTAGATAAGTGCGAGAGAGAAAGTAGGGACTTGCGAGCGAGGCGAGGCGAACCGAGGAAGGCAAGGCGATAAGAGCGTGCGGTCTTAGAGATAAGGTATGGATGGATGGTAGTTTTTAAGGGTTAGTTTTAAGAAAATTCTGTAAAAAAATGGAAGTGTAAGCATGTCAATTTTGTAGGGCCACCAGGCTGAAAAGTAAACGTTTATCTGTATATAGCAACTGAGTTAAAATGCACATTAAATCGAATATATTATGATTTGCGTATAGGTGAAAATATATACCTAAAGTTACAGATACATTATAAAATTATGCTTACCAATATAATTGAGGATAATTGCCAAGGATATGACGAATGTATGAAAAATCTTCATCTCTTCTAATTGGATTAAAAACTTATTAACGTATTGTTCAAGAATTTCAGTAACACTATTACTAAAGAATGTTCTCGTGCCTTCTTGTGCCATAAAAGATATATTTACTTTAGTCGTTATCTAAAAAATTATCAGTGTTGAGCTTCTTCTTCTGAGATATTTACATTTTATCAGGGTAAGCTTCAAGGAAGAAAAATTTATTACTATTGTCACGTACCGCGACTTTTATAATAATTATTATTATTATTTAAAATAAATTGATCATAATTATAAAACATTCATATTCAATTAATAAACAAATAAGTTGAAAAATTATATTTGAATATTGTAAAAACCTCTTTAAAATCCAACACGTAATTGTAAGGTCCAGATTAAAAAGGAATAACGCAATAGCTTCGACACAGAACTGTCAAGAAGGATACCCAACTTTTACCTGAGTCGAAGTGCCTCAAAGAGTTGCATTTTGCACAGCAGAAAAAATGGGGCCCTTGAGGTTTAGGTTTATGAACCATACGCTTCCAACTCATATTTCCTTTCAAGGGGTCATACATTTTCTCTTAGTTTTTAATCGAAAAAAACTGGTAGATCCTGAAAATGGCCAGTCGATTCTGGGTCAGGCTGCACCTGCAGATTGTGGAAACCCCTGGCCTATAAATATTATGCGTTACTTTTCACTGCACTAACACAACGAAGACGCCGACCAGTTATGCACCCATCAAGCAATCACCAACGTAAATACAAACCGACTATATTCTCAAAATTCCTACACCTAAAAATACTGGAAGCTTCACGACACATTTGTATCATTCTTACGTCTTTATCATGCATTCCTATGCATGAGGAACTGAAATCTTAATCCTAGAAACGCCAATCATCGAAAATCAACTTGAGAAATGTTATCGGACATCCAGTACGAAAACAAGAGACAGAATGATTCTATATTTAGAAATAGCCTTACAAAACCACTGCGCAATTCACCAAATATCATCATATGCAAAAATCCTTCGAAAAACCCTCCATTCTAATTGTATATGTTGTGGGCAAAGCCCACAACATACACAATGTGCGAAACACTTCTTTACTTCTGGCTTTGTCCGATGCGCCATTGGTCAATCCGCGGAGTGCCCCTGTCGCTGTGGGCTATGTACGAAATGCCAAAACTATTTTTGATTTTTATGTATTGTACTCCTCCTGATTAGTGATGCATGTCAATAATTTTCAAAATTTCCAAAAATCTCGTCAGATTAAATTAAAACCTTGAACACCATACTCATCACATCAAGAAGAACGATCACGCAGTCGAAATGATTGTCTCGTCTCAATCGACCTTTTTCATTGCAAATTCTTGATCTCCATTACATTTTAGTTCCATCCATGTTTTAAGCAAATCTTGATTTTGTCCAAAAACGATCGACATGTATCACTACTCCTGATGCTTATTTAACTTTCTTAACAAGATTCATACAAACTGCTAAGTTGTACTTCAGTCAAAATGATATAAAAATGCATTTGCGCAATTACGTTTTATCCTTTTATCGGTTGAAGACCTTTCATTTTCACGAAATAGAATCAACTATCCAAAATTTTAAGTAATAGTGCCCGATTCTGATCAAATCGATCCGATACTCCAATCTGAAATTTGGTATATCTTATTCTATTGTAAATATGTACCAACTATGCCAACCTTCCTGCCATTTCCACCTATCCTATCATAACCATGACGTAATGCTAGAATACTCAATTGTAATGGAGGTATGAAACATAAATAAACTTTGATTGTACAAATCATAGCGAATATTAAATGACATAATATTATTGTCAGTAATCAATTCATGTTACCACACAAAAGAAAAATTGAAAAATTTAATAATTATGTGGTTCAATATTGCGAACAAATTAATCACTTTATAACGTAAAAATTAATGAACAAATATTTTCATGGAAACATCCAAATGGAATTGAGATACTCATTTCAAAACAGCACAAAAATTTAAAAAAAAATTATATAGTTGCAGCAGAGATATGTTAAACATAAATAAACTTTCATCGTACAAATTATAGCCAATATTTAATTACATAAACCAATCTTAATGTAATTTAATATTGTAAAAACAATAATCATTAATCAATCAGTTTCCAACATAAAAAGCAATGAAGAATTATTCCCATTGAAACATTTAAATAATGTTTATTTTATATTTTCCAAAAAATTCTCATTGTTATTAACCTTTTAAACTAATTTAAGAAAAAAATGGAACCTAATTATGAAAATTGAATTCAGATACTCATTTCACAACATAACGAAAACTTACAAAAATGACATAATTGGAATAGAGGTATTTTGAAAATAAATAAACTTTTATCATATAAATTATAAGCAATATTTCATTACATAAACCTAAAGTAAATAATCAATTTATGTGAGTTATTATTAAAAAATTAAAAATCATTCTTTACGTAATTTAATATTGTAAAAAAAATTAATCAGCTAATAAATGATTATTGAGTTCAGAACATGAAAAGCATTAAATCATTTTTTTCATCGAAACATTCAATTGCATTACTAAAACTTTAAATTATTAATAACCTTCTATACAAATTTTATAAAAAATCGAAACATATGTACATGTAATTTTTAAAATTGAATACAGACAATCATTTCAGATCATCGCAAAGATTTAAAAAAATTATATAATTATAATGAAGGTATTACAAAAAAATGATATTATAAAAATTATAGCCAATATTCAATTACATAACCTTAAAGTGAATAATTAATTTCTGTTACCTCATTAAAATCAATCAAAATTCAATCTTTATGTGATTCAATATTGTGAAAAAAATTAATCAGAGAATGAATGATTAATCAGTTTAGAGCATGAAAAGTATCAAATAATTATTTTCATTGAAATATTATAATAACTTGTATTTAATATTCATCTTAAAATTTCAATTATTAATAACCTTTCAAATTTATACTAGGAAAAATTGAAATATATGCACATATAATTTTGAAAATTGAATTCGGATACTCACTTCACAACATCACAAATATTTGAAAAATTTATAGAATTGCAATGGAGATTTTTTACAGGGAAAATAAAATTTTATCATAAAAATAGCAGCCAATATTAAATCATAACCTTAATTATTAACATAACCTTAATGTCAATAGTTAATAATAGTTAATTCATCAGTTCATGACATAAAAATCAATCAACAATATTATTTTCATTGAAACATCAAAATAATTTTTATCTTATATTATTCTAAAAATTTGAACTATTTATAATCTTTCAAACTAATTTCATAAAAACTTAAAACATATTTACATATAATGTTGGAGGTTGAATTTAGATAATTATCTCACAACATCGTCAACATTTTGAAAATTATGAAATTCGAATACAGGTATTTTGAATATGAATAAACTTTTATTACATGAATCATATCCAATATAATGACCTTTAAACTAATTCCAGAAAAAATTAGAATGTATGTACATATTAATTAATCATATCACAACATAAAAGGTAATGAACAGTTATTTTCAGAAAAACCTTCGAATAATTTTTACTTTATATTTTTCTGAAAATTTGAATTAATAATAACCTTTTAAACTAATTTCATAGAAAACTAAAATATATGTACATATAATATTGAAAGCAGACTTCAGATACTTATTTCACAACATCACAAAAATTGGAATAAAGGTATTTTGAACATGAATAACCTTTTACTAACAATATTAGAGTTAATATTCAATTACATAGTCTGCAAGTAAATAATCAATTTATGTACATACTTAATTTAAGCAAATTAAAATTTAATCTTTATGTAAGTTAATATTGTGAAAAAAATTAATCAGCTCATAATTAATTAATATGTTCACAACATAAAAAGCATTAAACTATAATGTACACATAACTTTGAAAATTTAATTCAGATACTCATTTCACAAGCTCAAAATCATTTGAAAAATTATGTAACTGGAATAAGGCTATTTTAAATATAAATAAACTTAAAATATATAAATTATAGCCAATATTAAATTACATAACTTAAAAATAAATAATCGATTCATGTCACTTAGTAGATAAAAATTAAAATTAAATCTTTATGTAATTCAATACAATTCTGAAAATTAAATTTATTAATAACCTTCCAAACTAATTCCAGAAAATTTAAGTTTTAATAGAACCAGTTGATAATTAATTAATGAGTTCACAACATAAAAAGGATTAAACAATTATTTTCATTGAAACATTCAAATAATGTTTACATTCCCGGTCTAGTACTGATTATTCACATATTACAAAATAATGTACAAATTTTATTTTTCACGATTACTTTAATATTTGTTCATTGATTTTGCACTAACTTTTATTTTCAGCGATCCTGACAAATGTATCATTTCAATAAATTTATATTATTGCAATTCATAATATTAATTGGTATTGGAACATACGTATTTTCATTGTCTTGTTTAAAAATTAAAAAAGGGCGCATTCTCTAAAAAAAGATTGTTATTCAAAGTTTTATTGCAACTTGTGTCGTTATTTCATAAAAATAATTTGTTTACTTTCAATTTTATTTTTTACGATTTAAACCAAAAATACGCATCCTAGCGTAAAGTGGTTCAAAGCTAATTTTTAGATATAATTAAGGCGACAAATTTTGTTAAATAAAATGTTATTGTAGCTTTTGTTTCGTTTTCCCAAAAATTGAATTTTTCATTCTTAATCTTATTGTTTACGATTAAAAAACAATCTACTCGTCGTATCTAAAAATGATGAATAACAAATTTGTAGATCCTTTTCGGTTGAGAATTTTTTGTCTATCAATTTTTTCGTACCTTGTGTACGAAAAAAAAATCAAAAAATCAAAAAATTATTTATGACAAATTTGTAGCTCTTTTTCGGATAAGCAACTTTTAACTATTCATATTTTTCACGCCTTGCGCCGTTTGAATAAAACAAAAACTACGTGTTACATCAAAAAGTGGTTCATAACAAATTTGTATCTTTTTTTGGTGCACAATTTTTTTCTATTCAACTTTTTTCGTATCTTACATAGTTTGACCGCAAAATGAAACTTTTGATTTTTCATTATTTTTTGTGCGATCAAAATTTCAATTTTCGATTCTTCGAAAAAATTCAAAAAGTTATGATAATCATGTAGGGCTTTCAAGTAGGGCCCAACTAAGGTCTTAGCAAGAGCCAAAAATATGCACCCCTTTGTTCCTCACGAAAAAATTATCATTCTGATGACAACATTACAATTTTATCATCACAATTGTAAGGGATCTGTAAACACACATTTTTAAAATTTTGTTAAATGTTTAAAGTATTGTGTTAAATACAAATAGCAAAATTTTTAATTTTCACAACTGTATTTGCATGCTCTCTTAAAAATCTTTTCTCGTATGCTTTGTAGCACATGAATTTAATTCATAAGGGTTAATGCAAGAGAAAATACATTTCATATAAATCGAACCTTCGTTCTTAAAGTATTTTTTATTTTATTATCAAACTGGTGATCGACCTTAGAATTTGTTTTAAACTCAAATAATTTTGTTACTAAATATGATTAAAATAAAAATTCCGTAAAGTCTGATGTCAAAACAGTTTTATTGTATAGGTACGAACATTATGTAGGCTTAGCTCCTCTCTAGTTTCGAAATCTGCCTTATCAGCTGTAAAACGCGAATTCTAAACTTAGCCCACCTCTCGGCTTTAAATCAAATTATCTTGAAGTTTCAGAGAATGACAATCTTAATAATTGATATTTACATATGTACTGTTGAAATTAAATCTCTTTACATCCCTTGAAATCCTTGAAACTATATTCAAAATCTTTTTAAATCTATTGATGCTCTCATTTGAAGACAACTTCTTTATAGTTGAGTGACTAGATGGATTAGCCAGATAGAAATAACAGAATGAGTGATTAAAATATATGAATTGCGCTATCAATTAGTAAATAAATTTCTTTCCGTGAAACTGACTCTAATGCAATGTAAATATCTCATGAAGGTAAGGTTGACGCTAATAATATATGAGATAATGAATGTAGGATATATAGCTTTTATGACACAAGAAGGCACTAGAATATTCTTTAGTGACAGTGTTAATAAAATTCTTGAATAATACGTTAACAAGTTTTTCATCCGATTAAAAAAGATGAGAGATTTTCATACATTCATCATATCCTTGGCGATTATCCTCAATTCTGTTGGTAAACATAATCATATAATAAATCTATAACTTTAAGTATATTTTTTTTAGCTATACGCGAATCATAATATGTGCGATTTAATCTGCATTCTATCCCAATTGCTATTTTCTATTATTTTGTGTAATAAAAAATAGAATTCGTACATAACTGTTTTGTTTTTCAAAAAACGAAATTTTACTTCGTATGTTTTCAAGCGCGCTTTTCACGATCTTTCAACTAGTTCTAAACGTTTTTGAAAAGAATCCAAATTTGATCTCTGTTTAAAAAAAAAATTTGACTTTTTCTCAAATTTGGACCTATTTGATTTTTATTTAAATAACCTAGTGGAAATGCTGAGACTTTTTCCTATGATATATAATTATAATTCCAGGATGAATAGAATGACCGATCGCTACTGTATGCTAATTGCTTGCGTTAGATAATATCGTTTGCTATTAGTGCGATTGACCTCTGCATTTTTAAAAAATTTACCGTACATACATTTATGATTTTCAAAATTTTTTTCTAATGTACTTTTGACTGCAGGAAAGCCTTAAATACCTGCAAAAATGCTTTCGTCATTCCTGCAGATTTTTAAATTGTTTGTTTTAATACAGGGGTCCGTTAAACATAAATTATCACATAAAGAACGTTCCGCTCGAGCTGTTGAGAGAGACGGTCGTGTTTGTATTCGCTCTTCGCTCGGTTACAAAATTCTCTTGAATTATTGTTAAGTGTGGTTTTCAATTACTGTTCTTTATCTTACTCAGCTTCAAAAATGGCTTCTGTGTCACAAATTGAAGCTCTTTTAAGTTCTCTTGAAAAAAAACTATCGACGAAAATCAGCGTCGCGGAAAGAGACATTGTTGATGAGTTGTCTACAAAGATTCAGAACAGTGAAGCAAGGATTAGTGCAATGGAAGTGGAGAACGTCGAACTCAAGCTACAATTATCTAAGCAGTCCCACCTGCTAGACAAGCGCAACAGAAAAAACAATTTATTGTTTTTTGGCATGCAAGATGATCCAACAGAAACCTCCTTACTTCTGATAGAGAAGGTGAAAAATTTGATCCAGTCAAAATTGGACCTGTCGTTTGGAATTGAATCATTTGATGGCGCCAGGCGCCTCGGGCAGTACAAAGTGGATAAAAAAGGCCCAGTTCTACTCTCTCTCTTTCTTCAGGAGTGGTGAAGGACCTAATTTGTATGAATCGCACCAAACTTAGAGGTACGAATATTTTTGTGGAACACGATTTGGACCCGCAATCTGTCCAAAGACGCAAGGCATTGGGACAAGCGGCTTCTAAATACAGGAAACTTGGTCTCAATTCCCGCATTACCGGATCAGGTTTACGTATTAATAACATCATCTACACTCTAGAGGACTTGAACAATATAAGTCAGGAAGAAATAGTCAACCGCAGCAAGCCTTCGGCGACGAATATGAGCAACGATGGGTCTCTTCAAATGGTAAATAATAACACAGCCGGTCCACCTGTTACCAATGCCGATTCACATCTGGTGAATATTGGGTTGTCGAAGTTTATAAACAAAAGCACAGCTGCTGTGTCATACAATCAGAGGTCTGATTCATCGTAACCGAAGCGAACTGGGACGCTGGTGACTCCGGATACATGTAGAAAGCAGGATTTGTTCAGAAAAAGGAAGGAAGCCTCTTCAGAGAATGGCAACTTGGAAAATTTCATGACTAAGCGCGCTGCTACTACATCTTCTAGCCAAGCTCCTAACCATCCCTCTGAGTGACTTATCAATAATCAAAGTGTTGTGAAATCTGTTGGTGAGCCATTCAGAGCATGCTACTGGAATATAAGTGGCTTTAGCAACCTGTTCAGTTTAGATGAAAGTCAAATGAAATGTTTGACCAATTATTCCGTGATCTGCGTGGGTGAAACTTGGTTGGTAAATAAATGCGTGACATTACCTCGATTTCTGAGTGAGTACTATGTTTATTATAGCCCTGCTGTAAGAGAGAAAAGCAAGGGCCGAGGTAGTGGGGGACTGGCTACTTTAGTTAAAAATAGTTTAGCCTACTCACACAGGCAATCGGAAGTCAGCAACTTATGGCTATTTATTAAGCTAGTTTTTGAGGGTAACTACACACTGGACATAGGGAATTTTTATTTTTCACCAGCTGCGGACACTGAGTTTTGTGTTGACTCATTACAGAATGTTTTATATTCACTTGACAGCGATTCTTCGTCGAATTTTAATGTTGTACTATTGGGCGATTTTAATGCTCGCATTGCCTGTCTGAATTGCGTGGACGAGGAAATTTTACTGGGTACAAATTTTGTGCCAGAGAGGGACTCTCTCGATCTTAAATTAAACAGGCGGGGAAAAAAATTGTGAAACTACTCGAGTCTCTTAACTTCATTCTTTGCAATGGTCGTTTCCTCTCTGACAACCCGGGTCATGTTACGTATTTGGCGGGTACTGGACGCAGCACTATTGACCTCTGTTGGATCAGCATCAGTTGCTTGAATTTGGTGGACGATTTTAGGGTTCTTAACCTATCAAACCAATCTAACCACCTTCTTATAACAATTGATTTAAACAAACTAATCCACCCTTGTTTTGACGAATCTAATTCTAAGAAAACAATTGATTCTATTCCAGTATCAACATTCATAAAATGGAAAGAAGAAGGTGGGGAGACCTTCTTTAATGTATTATCACAGTGCCCACATATTTACATAAATAATAATAATACAGAAGAATTATACCATAATTTAATAGTAGCAATAAAGGTAGCCACGCAGGAGGCAGGTATGCTGATCCATAGGAACTCTGCTCAAACTGTTAAATCTGGTGAGCATGGATATTCTTGGTTCAAGTGACAGTGCGCTAATCTTAAGAATAGATTGAAAATTAAAGAAACAAAGGAAGAGAATTGCAGACAAAATCTTTTAAAACTATCAAATGTTAAAAACAACAGGGAGTTTTGGCAAACAGCGAGAACTTTTGACACTAAACGGGAGTATATAAACATAATAAGTACTAGCGGTTGTTTTGATTTTTACCGACACCTCTTCCCACCCCGATTTGAATCAGACTGTAATTATATTTCAGTGCTCGATCCTGTGCTTGATACCGATTTTTCATTTACGGAATTGCAACTAGTCCTGTCACATTGTAAACTGAACAAAGCTGCGGGTCCTGATGGTTTAAACAACGACTTTTTTAAAAGGTTGACTCGGGAATGGGAGCATTATTTGCTTAACCTTTCAATAAAGTTTTAAATAATGAGAGGGTTCCTGTTCAATGGTCTGAGGTCGACATGTTTATGTTACATAAAGCGGGTAATAAGAGGGATCCCCTTAATTATAGAGGCATTGCTCTTATTAATTCAATAACAAAGTTATTTACAACGTTGCTGTCATCCAGATTGTCGGGGTGGGCTAACACATGTAACATACTTCCAGAGGAACAAGCCGGCTTTAGAGAAGATAGGGGCTGTAGAGACCACTTGTTTACTTTTTACTCGGTGCAGGGTATGCATTTTAGTTCTGGTAAAAAAGATCCTCTATTTGTTATTTTCGTGGTTTTCAAACGAGCATTCGATTCCGTCAGTCACGAGAAACTTTGGAACAAGCTGCATGCCCTGGGCGTTAGTGGAAGGTTTATAAGAATTCTGCGTTCTCTGTATGAAAACGCTAACTTGAAGGTCAAATGTGGTAGCTCCTACTCAGAGAGAGTCGAAGTGACACAGGGGGTCCTGCAGGGTGAGAGGTCTCAGTCCACTTTCTTTTATTATGTATATAGCTGATATAATTGAATTCTTTATTAGGAAGGGGGCGAGGGGAGTGAGATTGTCAGCTGCTCGATCCCTGATTATGCTTCTGTTTGCGGACGATATTGTAATTTTTGCTACGTCATGGCATGATGTTAGAGACAAACTAAAAATCCTAGAAAAATACTGTGCCATCAATGGTCTGCAGCTTAATCCAAAAAAGACGAAAATAGTTCATTTCCGTAAACCTGGTAAATTAAAAAAAATTAAGGCCTCTCAAATGGAATAATACCGACACGCTCGAATTCGTCGATGCCTATACTTATCTTGGGGTTCCCTTTTCGGCTTCTGGCAAATTTAAAAAAGCCAAGGACCACTTCGTTAAGAAAGTTTCTCTCGCTGCGTACAGAGTGTGCGCTATCCTAAATAAAAGTAAAGTTTACTCATGGGATGCGATTACTACTCTTTTGAGTGGAATTTTGGATGCTACTGCTCTGTACGGGGCAGAAATCTGGGTTCTGAGATACTTGGAGGATATTAACGTTGTTCAAGATAGATTTTTTAAACGCCTGTTTTATTGGCCTAGAAACACTTCCAGTCACTTCATAAGGGTGGAAACAGGGATCGATCAAAGCAGCTTTAAAGTATTTACAAGGGCGTATAATTGGTGGATCTCCCTCGCTAGTATGGAAGAACATAGATTGCCAAAAATATGTTTCAGAAGGCTATGTGAGTTGGACCAGGAGTGTGATTCAGGCTTGGAGTTCAACTGGGCTTCTCAGTTGAGGTCCTTGCTTGAATCAGTAGGCGAGAGAGATGCGTGGTCCAGACAGTGGGTCAGCCCAGGGGTGGTTTCTGCAGAAAAAACTAATATTCTCAGTAAATGGTCAAATAATATTTTTTGCAAAGCTATAGATAGAGTAATTAACTCGAATTATAATAAGATGTTCAGTAAACTAAGCCACCTGGGTTCCACAGAAGCATACCTTCAACTTAAAACTAGTTTAACCAATGTACGAATTGTTAATCAATTAAGAATCTCTCGTGAATCTGAAATTAGGCTATATTTTAATGGTCTCTCATATATCATTGATGCTAACCAAATCTGCAGTCTGTGTAACAAAATGGAATATGAGGATTTAGCCCATATAATACTTAAATGTCCAATTTATAATGGCCTAAGAACTTTTTATCTACAAAAATATTTGATGCTCTCGGAAAATACTCAAGAATCGTTAGAGCGTTTGTTAGATATTGGAAGCATTACTCATTTAAATGGTCTATTTAAATACATTGTACAAGCGCTTAGAATATATCATCTTTGAATAGCTCGTAGTCCAGTGCCCGATTTAAGGTAAATTTTTTGTTTTAGCTTTCATTTTTATACTCTAGCATCGAACTCCTTTGTAAAAAGCCATTGGCATATTACAAAGTTGTGATTTATTCTTTATAAAATTGTACGACAAAATTCCAAACGTTAACTGTCCAGGAATTTCCTGAACAAAAGTTTTACTCATTGAACAAACTATTGTACAATTGATATGTTTCAAAATTATCTGGGTTTCTCAATAAATTGAATTGAATTGAATTGAATTGAATTGAATTGAATTGAATAAAAGAACTAAAAAAATAGAGACTTCGCAGCTCAAAAAAATATGAAAAATAATATACACAAAAATATAGAAGCTACGATAATAAGGATTTTTCAAGGCATATTTTTCTAACGCTCGAATTGAAGGCTTTCCTCAATCGGCACAAAATTAATCATAAGTTTTCAGGATCATTGAACACTACTTTTCCATATAGTTCCATCTGGGATTTCCAGAATTTATTTTTTTTTTGCCCTACACTAATGTGTACCGATAATCACGTTCCCTGTACCTAATTATTTTATTTTATTGCGATAACCCAACAGTTTACAAAAAACCACTTAATACAGGGTTGTATTAAATTGTACATACAGGATCCGTATTTATGTAAGTCTAGTCTAATCCGTAAATATACTTATATTAATAATTCACATTTACACTATTAATTATTGCTGCTTATTTTGATTGATTATAATTCTTTTTGTATGTGGTCTTGCCTGTTGTATAAATGTATTTGAAGACATGCCAAATATATCGATGTTAACCGCTATAGAGTATAAATCGTTCAGGTTTCTACATAGTTTGAAGATCGGCGAGTAGTACAATGTATTATTTGAAGTTGGTGGAAGATACAGAAGAAAATTACTTCTGCTGTTTTTTTGAGGTACATTAAGAGGGATTGATTCCAAATGTCATGACATTCGATCATTCCGTTTAATACTTCAAAACCAAATCCTAGTGAAAGTAATAAATGCCTTTCTTGAATTATAATTGTGTCAATTATGCAAATATTGCTTCCAATGCCTACTTTTTAACTACCTAATCTGCTTCAAATTATACAAGTCAACAAGAACTTATCCACAATCAGTTTTTCACATCAACTTTCCAAAATCAATTCAAATAATTGCACTTTTTACGTGAAGCTTATCTGCTTCCATACAAAGCATATAGCTGTTCTGCAGTCACCAACTCGCACTTTGACGGTCATTTCTAAATTTTTATGTGGGAATTGCTCAAAGTCCATACCAACATCCGATTGTGTAGTTTAAAAAAAATTAAAACTTTGTTTCTTATTCCAGATTTGAGTTCACATTTTGAGTGTTCACCTGAAGGCAACCATCTTCCTGGTGTTCCTCGTTCGGGCACTTCTAGTTCTCTTGTCAGAAATCGTTCTCCTGTCAGATCTACTTCTCCTGACAGGGCAACTTCTCCTGACAGGTCTACTTCTCCTGTCGAGCCTTCTCTTCGTGCTAGATCCAGATCTCCTTCTGCCAGGAAACCTTCTTGGTTCATTCTTGGATTTCATCCTGCAGATGTTAAATTTATTCGGCTTATGCCAAACACGAATCCGCAGCGGGTATTCGAAATTCGCAAATACGCTTTTCCTGCAGATAAACCAATTGAATTGCAAGTAGCACGTAATGCGCCTGCTCCCATGCCAACCGAATTGCGGTATGTCTTAACAACATCTACTGGTGACATCGTGGCAATATTTGAGCGTAATAACACAATTCTTCGTGGAATATATACGCGTATTAATGGCACTGCAAAACGAGCGAAAGTCAACATGGATAGCGGCGAGGTTACCCAGTTGAACAAAGATGAAATCAAGGAAACTATCATAGGCAAGAATCACCCAATTTTGAAGAGTTATAGAATAGTGAATGTAAACGACATGTAAACCAAAATACTCCACACTATAATTCAATTTAAGACAATTCAAAAGTGAAGTATGTCATTGTTTGTGATAAGAAGTCGGATCAAAATCGTGTAAATGATTGGTAAATACAATAGTACCAATAATAAATTTTCTGTAGGCGAGGCCACACTACAGTGGATAGGAAATAAAGTCTGAACGTTTAATAGCAACAGTTTGCAACAATAAAGGAACATTTTCATGTTTAAATAAAGCCTGTATGTTCAGTTAGCTATTGTTGCAGAAAAATAGCATGCAATTAGTTAACTAGTGCTATCAAACTCTTTTATTAAACTTCGTCAAAACTACGATCAATAGATAATCATTTTTCTTGTTAGCCCTGGACATGAAAGAACATTATCAATTATAACGAGCAACCATTAGTACTCGACTATTAAACGCAAGCGCCAACTTTTATATTAATTTTTATTATTCACCCAATTTTCGCATAACTATTTATTTGTTAAAAGTTTTTGACCACTTAAATTCTTGCTGAAATTAAATTTTGAAAGAATGCAAACATTCAAATAAATTGTACTTTATATATTTTTTTTTTCATTTTTACTTCCATTTCTAAAATTTTAATTAATTAATAACCTTTTTAACTAACTCCAGAAAATTTAAGTTTTAACAGAATCAGTTCATAATTAATTATTCAGTTTACAACATGAAAAGCATCAAACAATTATTTTCATTGAAACATTCAAATAATTTTTTCTTTATATCATTACAAAATTTTAGCTTTCATTTCTGAAACTTTAATTAATTAATAACCTTTTATAACTCCACACAATTTAAGTTTTAATATAATCAGTTCATAATTAATTATTCAGTTTACCTTTTATACTAATTTTCTGAAAAGTTAAAACACACATACACATAATTTTGAAAAATTGAATTCAGATACTCATTTCACAACATCACAAACATTTGAAAAAGTTATATAATTGTAATAGATGTATTTTAAATAAAAAATAAATTTTTATCATACAAATAATAGCCAGTATTCAATTATATAATCTTAGAGTAAATAATCAATTTATGTTACTTAATTGACAACAATTAAAATTCAATCTTTATGTAATTAAATATTGTAAAAAAATAAACAGTCAATAATTAATGAATCTGTTTACAACATAAAAAGCCATAAACAGTTACTTCCATCAACAAATTCAAATAATTTTTACCTTATATTTTTCTACAAATTTGAATTATTAATAACCTTTTCAACTAATTTCATAAAAAATAAAAAATGTAAATACACATAATTTTGAAATCAGAAAGCAGACACTCTTTTCACATCACAAAAATTAAATGATTGGAATAGATGTATTTTAAACATAAATAAACTTTTATGATACAAATTATAGCCAAGATTCAATCACATAACCTTAAAACAAATAATGAATTTATGTCACTCAATACAAAAAATTAAAATTCAATTTTTATATGATTTACTATTCTAAAAAAAAAGAATCAGCTAATAATTAAATAATCTGTTCACAGCATAAAATGCATTAAACTGTTATTTTCATCCAAACACATTATTTTTACTTGGAATTTTTTTCAAATTTTCACTTTCATTTGTTAAAAACCTTTTATACTTATTTCATAAAAATGTAACCATGTGCACATATAATTATGGAAATTAAATTCAGATACTCAGTTCGCAACATCAGCAACATTTGAAAAATCATGTAATTGGAAAAGGGGTATTTTAAATAAAAATAAACTTTTATTATACAATTCATATCCAATATTTAATAATATAACATTTCTGTAAGTTACTTATTACTTAATCAGTTCACAACAAGAAGAGCATCACACAATTATTCTCATTGAAACATTCTAATAATGTTTACATCATATGTATCTTTAAATTCAAAATTTCACATTTATACATTCAATTTATTAATTACCTCTTAAATAAATTCGAGAAAATTGAAATATATGTATATATATATATATATAATTTTTAAAATCGATTTCAGATACTCATTTCACAACATCACCAACAAATTAAAAAAAAGTATATAATTGTAATAGAGGTATTTTAACTTCTTATAAGTTTCTTTTCTTGATCTCTCTAGTAGCTTAATCGAAAAGCACCTGACCGAAAATTAGTAGTTCTGTGGTTCGATTTCCAGCGGAGCGAAAGGAGAAGATTTTTTTTCAGAAAAAAATGATTTAAAATATTTTTTCTTTCATAGCTCCATCTAGTCTGAAAAGACGTTAAATATTTTCTGTTATTTTCTAATGATAATACAGATTCCTTGAAAAATTTGATTTGTATCATTTAGCAAAATAATGCGTGTATTTCTGAAAAAAGTTTCTTCTCTCGATCTCTCTAGTAGTTTAATGGGAAAGCACCTAAACAGAAATCAGTAGTTCTGTGGTTCAATTTCCAGCGGAGCGAAGGTAGAAGATCTTTTTTCGGGAAAAAATTATTTAAAATAATTTTTCTTCCAGAGCTCCATCTAGTCGTAGTTTTTGTTTTATTCGTAAAAAACAACATTAGAAATGGAAAAATTAAATTCTTGGACAAACGACACAAGATACGGAAAAAAATAATGGGAGAGAAGTTGTTCACCCAAAAAAGAGCTACAAGCTTGTTTCTCATTATTTTTTGATGAAACGCATAGTTTTGGCTTTAACCGTAAAAAATAAAAGTGAAAATAGAAAAATTAATTTTGGACAAACGACAAAAGCTATGAAAAAAATGCATAGACAAAAGTTGCTTATTCAAAAAAGAGCTACAAACTTTTAATTAATAATTTTAACAAAAACTGTTGGATTTAGAAGCCAAAAAGACGAATTTTCTTCTTGTGTCTTGAGCAAAATCGTTCGGTTTGAATGAGTTCGATTTGGCGCAACCACTGAAGTGTTTTTTTCTCTTTTTTGGAAAATTATACTTAAACTGAAAATATTATATGTTTCATCGATCTTCATTAGAATTCGGGAGAAGAAAACCTCGGAAATAATGAATGCACGCAAGAAACACAAGCCAGTAAGTACTATGAGCGCGGACGGTGGAGAAAGTCCTGTCGCTTATTGCACTGAAATCTGTTATATTTCATCAGATGTATCACTAATTTTCTCGGAAACTATCACTTGTAGAAAAAAATGTTTGAAACAAAAAATGTGTATCTTGATGAGATCTATAACTTTTGTTTGAACGATTTTGCAAAATTTTTCGTATTGGCTTAAATAAACGAAAAAAACCAAGATTTTTATGGCTTTTTTATGGTTTCACCATGAAAATCGCCTAGTCGCAAATTTTCACTATCATATTCGTAATCAGCGCGTCAAAACACATAAGTATACGGAGTTTAAAGGAAATCGGAGAATTCAGCTATTCGGAACTTTATCCTAAAATAAAGTTGAATTGAAAAAAAGAACATTTTTCTAGAAAACAGCTGAATTTTCAACCAAAAAGTTTAATTTATAACCTAATTGTGGAATTTTCAACTAAAATAATAAATCTTCAACCGAAAAAAAAAGAAAAGAATTTTTTCACAAAGTAGCTCAACATCAAAGTAGTTGATTTTTTAACAACAAAAAAATGAAATAAAAAAAAAATTTGATACTTAATGTTTTAACAAAAAAAGATTTTAATTTGAAATGAAAAAACGGTTGAATTCAGCCATAAAACACGAATTTTCAACAAAATAGTTGAATTCTCAACCAATACATATTAATTTTTAACCATGCAGTTGCATTTTCAACCTAAAAGGATGAACTTTCAATCAAGAAGTACTTTTCTAACAAACAAAAAAACAGAATTTAAAAAAAAAACTAAAATAGTTACATTTTCAGAAAAGAAAATTAATTTTAAAAAAATTCGCAAAGTAGTTAATTTTTTAACCAATGTTAATGTGAAAAATGCCGAAATGTCAAAAATAAAAAACAAAATTATGTCCCGCTATTTAGGAAGCAAAGAGACAAGCGAAAGGAAGCACGTGTCTATAATTTGATATACTTAAGTCGTTGAATTACACTTCATTTATTTAAAATTTAAACCTTTTTTGGCAACAATCTCAATTGTTATATATTTCAGTGAGAATTCCTCTTTTTGGGTTGAAAGTGGAACTACTTTGTTGAAAATTCTTTTTTTGTTGTTGTTTGGTTGAATATTTATTATTTCAGTTGAAAACTCAGCTGTGCCGTTGGAGACTTTTTTGGGTTAACATTGATTTTTTTCACTGAGAATTTAAACATTTCATTTTTTTAAAATAGATAGATTTTTTCAGTTACAAGATGCATGGTTGAAAGTTAAACTCGTTTGTTGAAAATTAATTTTTTTGTTTTTAGATTTACTATTAGACTTAAAAATTCACCTCTTTGGCTGAAAATACAACTAATTTGTTGAAACTTCATTTCTCTTAATTAACCATAAATATTGCAACTGAAAATTCACCTTTTTGTTAGTCAAAAATTAATTTGACGTTTTGTCCATGTGTCCTTCTATAAAGAAAGTCAAATTTATTTTTGAACTTCATTTCTGAAAGTCAGATATTGATCTTTTTTCAAAAATGGTCACAGCCAATAGAAAGAGCGTGAAAAATTCTTCCGGAACTGTAGCAGACAAGATATTTTCTATTTAAGATTTCAACTCGGAAAGTTATATTTTAAATCATATATTATATTTCATTTTTCGCACAATAATAATAGTTTCACCTACTATTCATTCAATAAACATTATTCACGTGCGGGAATGAAACGGAACTTTTTTGTTTTCGAGAAGGAATTGCTGGAACAGTGGGACAATGAAAAAAGAATGAAGCCTTGGGAACCATGATAAATTCACTTTTTATTATTTTTTTGTGGCATGGCAAGTTACGAGTTACATTTTGAGATGGCTGCGGATCAGAAAAAGTTTGATATTTTCTCCTTACATTTCTTTTTTTGATTGAATTGATGGTGGAGAGGATGGTGGACTCACACACCATACTCTAAAATTAATACCGACTTTGCGTGAGGCCCCTACTGGAGATAACCCGATTTCATTTGAGGTCAATGGAATAATCCTGCCGCTTTCTATGTTCATTCTTTCCCGTACCGTATTGTGTAACTGATAAATATATGTATATATACCAATAAAATGAGTATTATTTTCTAATATTGCAAAGACGTCACCACCGGGTGTTGATAATACAATGTGTTCTTTGGTTGGCATGCGCCCAAAGTGACTCTTTCTTGTAAGTATTTTGAGTGGTGTATCCGCAGAAAAAGTGTGTCTTCGAAGAAAAAATACCCGGTTCCGATCCTTAATGGGATTAAGCCGTATAAATTCAAGTTGATCAAGACCATATCCAAGTACGTTAGAAAAAGGAAGTCTGGTAGGTGGAGGAGACCTTGACCTGTTACGAAGAGGAGGCACGGTAGGAGGAAGATCCCTGGCAGGATGAGACATGGACCTGGTACAAAGATGAGGCTCGGCAGAAGAATGATCCCTGGCAGAAGAATGTTGTATGTCAGAAGAAGAAGATGAGCCGCCACGAGGGACACTAGGAATATGGGTGCTGTTAGGCATAGACTCGGACTGTGAACTTAACTCTGCAAAAAGAACAAAATATTAGTTTCTTTCTGTACCTTGGAACATTATGAACTCCTAGTGGCAAAAATTTAAAAGTTTTATCATGCATGTTGTTTTACAGAATGTAATGCTCTTTCATGCAAACGCGCACTCAAATTCTAGGAGAACAGATACAACTTTGCGCAGCCCTGTGTATGTATCATAATGAAGAAAACATGTGCGCACAACAAGGATTAAACCTAAGATCACCCGTCTAAAATCTTGGACAGAATTTAGTTTGTGAAAAATTTGTCTGAATTCCAAAATAAATCTGTGATTGTCTGTTTTGACCTAAGTCCCTAATTTAGGCAATCGGACAGAGCTAGAATTTGAATCTGATCTAGCCAGCTGACTGAGTCAGGCTTAGGAATGCAGGCTTTCGCCTTTCAAATGAAAAACCTGAATTTAAACTATCTGGCAATACCTTTCGATCATCATACAGAAATTTCCCAGCGTGTGTGCGTCGCGTCTCAGTCGGCGATCATTACTGTCGGCCGACCTTGCTGCTTGAGCGACTAAAACACGACGCAGTTGGGCTTGGAGTTTTCCAGTCATATCTAGGTTTATCTAGTATTCTCTAAGTTTTGCAGTTTTTACTGACCAAACACGGTTCTGTGTCATGCTAAGTTACCGACAGTCAGTATTGCTCACGGTCGGTAATGAAGATTGCTGAAATTGATCAAAGCTCAGCCGATATATGATCGATCTACCTTACCAACCGAATTAAACCGTAACTGATTATTTTTCAATCAAACATTTGCATTTTGGCTTTCAGAGAAATTGAAGTTACTTCGTTAGGTAAGTGAAACGAGTTATTTTATTTTAATTTTTTGCTCCGTAAAGTATCTCTAAGGAATAACTTTAAGAAAGAAAGTTACTAACCCCACACAGCTTGGTGGCTTGGTTGGCTCGAAGAAGATCGACCCGAAGAAGACTGCCACCTCTTCTTAGGAGGAAGTGGAGGATGTGAGTCGCCCTGCGAACTTAATTCTGTAAGAATGAATAAAAATGGATGAATTTTTAATTTTATATACTAAAACTGGGAAAAACTTGCTATAGAATTCGCAGTTTCATTCATTCAAGCCTATTTATTGTGACGTTGCAGATTTTGCAATAAACAAAAGCCAATCGCGAACATAAAATAAATGGACCTCTAGCACTGCAGGTGCCGCATGATGCTCCCCGGCTCGATTCGTCGATATTTTTCTAACATAATTTAGGCTGATTTGTTTTGATTTTGATTTTCATTACATGTACCGCCACCCCGAAATCAACATCGTCGATGGACAACAAGAGACATTGAGGAATGGTAGCTGTATAGCAGATGCACATACTACATGCTATACCATATTTTTACGGAAGCAAGTTCCTTTCTTGAGTTACCGGTGAGTCCACTCATCAGTGTTGTGCATAAATCGTGTGCGAAGAGTAAGGACCAAGATTTAAACTCAAACTGTTGAAGGCGAGCATTGAAACGTTGTATTTGAATATAAATCCTACAGCGATGCTAGCGTTCATAAAATCTGATCTCCAATCATGCTCGAACCTCCCTCTCGCGTCCCACTGGAAGTAGCCAGGATAGCAAATAATCAGAACTACGTGTTAGGCTCAAGGGGAATACCACGAGTGGATATAGAGCTGATGGCTCTGTAACAAAAACCCTATAACGAACAATATACTTGAAACTAAACCAAACGCAGGAAGTAAATTATTCAAAGAAGTCCAAAAATCGCGAATGCCTGTTCCTAACGAAGAAAATAGATATTTTAAATAGGATTATTGATAACAGAGTTTAGAAACAAAGGACAACAATAGTAAGATTAATTTTTGGAGATCCGACTTTCAAACCTTTAGAAAAAGAAACTCTTATAGAGATATTACAATGCCTGCATAATTATTACCCCGAAACAGGATTCCATAAATGATACAATAAAACTAGAGAAGTCTCTAAAGAAGAAAGGAAAACCATCATTAAAGAAGCTCACGCGAACCACCTTGGTGAGAAAAATACAATTAAAAAAGCAAGAGAAATTGGCAAATGGAAGAATATGGATGAAGAAATTAAGAAGCATGTAAAAGCATACCATTTTTGCAAAGTGCAAAAGACAACAAGAGTCTCATCATTCGAGATGACCTTCAGAAGAGATCATAATATCACATCAGCAATACCAGGATCACCAAAACTTACTTATGCTGATTCAATGAAGTTAAACAAGATAAGACCAATAAACGTTTGGATGAAAACATAGTGAAAGGTCATCCAGTTTACAAAATAGGACATCAAGTCAAATGGATAAATAATATAAAACAAAATAAATTATTTCCAAGCTCGAACGATTCAGGAATAGTTACAGGAATTACAATGAATAATAATTTAATCATTAAATTTGAAGGCAAACTCTCTAACTTCATATTCATCAAGTGATGCCATTTTATATTTCATAAAAATGATTATTCTGCTACTATGGATGTTGGTAAAGACGACACAGGCAAACTGCATCCTTCAAGAAATTTATGGAAAGATCTACATAGAGAAAATCAGCAAAGCTTATTTGTGAATATGATATGACCTTTCTCGTAAATTCTCGTATATTTGGTAATTTACCGGTGAATTTCTTTGTTACCTTCTCCAATTTTATGTTATCGAGAATTTCGGAACTCTAGTCGGCAGATTTTCCGAATTGGTTTCGTTTAAACGAACTGCTTTATATTAGAGAAGCATAATAAAATGTCCCTAAGAGTGGATACCCCCTAGAAAATAATTTTTCGTCAAAATGCACAAACATATAAACATTATTTAATTATCGCGAGCAACATATATATTTTTTTCAAATTGTATGGCCTGAATATACTACTGTCTGGCAATTCTTGTGTGTATACAAAAATAATTTTAGGGTATTTCACCCTCCTAATAATTTTTTCGAAAATTTGAGAAAATCACATTTTTGATCTCTCATTGTGAGAAAATTTTTTCAGTTGGTTTCATTGTGAAATATACCGCTGCGATATGAGAAACAAGTAACTGTGTATTCAAAACCTCAATTTTCGGAGGCTGTTTTCATCCCAAAAACCCGATTTGAGCAGATAAGAAAAATCACGTGTCGCTTAGTTTTTCGAGTACTACAACATACGTGAGAATAAAGAAAATCGGAGGCCGGTGCCTACCTAGGTTTCCTGGTTAGTTATCCCCTGAAATTGTCACAACCCCAGTAAGTTGATTCACCAATTATTTCCCGGATATCATTACTTTTGAAAATAATATTTTCCCTCACTGCGTGAACCCGCGAATAGAAACTTATGTGATAGCCATACTAAATAATGTAATTTCTACATCAATTTCAAAATCAAAATCTTGGCTATTTCGCATTTTTCGGTATTTTACGGGCCCAGTATAGAAGATAGAAGAATAAATATTAAAACATGAATTACATATATACCAATATTCTTTATGTAGCAACAAATTTCATAAGAAACCGATTGTATTTCACTATAACCGAAACTTTTTTATATTTAACAACTAAAAAATTATATTTCCAAAAACTTGCAGAAGGTTAAATACATCGTAGGACAAAAGTCACAAGCCTCAGAAGGTGGATATAAGTATAACAATGATGAGTATGGTCACCCTAATTAAACTTACCAACAAAACCCAGATGAACCAAAAATGTAAGAATTAGAATGTAGCTGGCGATTTTCATTTTTTATCTTGGTATTGGGAAATTTTTTCTACGGAAGCAGAAACTGCCACGTTTTGTAAATAGACTCTATATGCGCATGAGTGATGGAGGCATGTAAGTCTTTAGTGTCTCTCTTGTACAAATTTCTGTTTTTGATAGGTAAACATCAAGATATTAAAAACTCACGTATTAGTCAACAACTGAAGGTAAGAAAAAATATCGTTTATTACTTTGGTGTCAGTAAATATTTCGTTGATTATTATCACATCATATTTGTTTGAAGTTTCATAATTGCGTGTACTTTTACTGGTAAAGCATAAAATTACCAAGTTAAAAATTCTAAAAAAAAGTCCGTTTTTACACAGAAAAAACAGAAGATAAACTTTACATCGATTTCCGACGAAAGTTTCGCTGCAACAAAAATTAACCTTGTCGAATAATCTTCACATGAAATTAAGATAATTCCGTGTTTTTAAACCATCTCGGAATAATTTGTCAGTTGTTTGTCAGTAAAAAAGCGTCTTCTGCTATGTAGTTCACAGCAGTGCAAAGAACAGTGTGAAGTATGGATGGAATTGGTCTGGAAATCAGGACACGAGATTTTTAAAAACATTGCACTTATTACCATTCTATTTTAAAAATAATTGCACTTATCACAGACGAATGGTTATATATTTTTGATGAGTGTCAATAAAGCACTCGACAACATTAGAAAAAGTCGCTATATTTACTATGATCTTAACCATAATTCACAAGTTATGAGATATGAATTTCCGTTTTGAAAGTTTCGAGATCCGTCGGTATTGCAGTTCAATATAAAAGCCTTTTTACGAAGTAAAATTTTAAAGCTAAAAGATGATTTCTGAACAACTACAACTCCTATCGACCTTATTTCATGCTTCAAATTATTATTCCTTAACATTTTATTTTTTGAATAATTTTTTGAACTCAGAATTTTTGTTACGTATGAGGGCACCCTGATTTGTAAAATTTTATTTTAAAAAGTTATTAAATAAATATTTATCAAGAATATTGAATGTAAATTGAACATTTTAATTTAATTTTTAATTTTGTACTGTAGATAACATTTTATATTAAGATAATATTGATGGAAATTTAAGTATATTCTATCAGGTATTTCAGGTTAGGTAGGTGAAATCAAAGATGTCTGCAAGCTGAGGGATGAACAATAATACCAATTGCATTGGGACAAAACTTTATTTTTTTTTAAACTCAGAAAAAAATGGTTTTTCGCCATGAGTGTATTTGGATATTATTCTTTATTTTCTGAAAACTATTCGATTAAATTATAAAATCCATAAAAAATGTGTAATGATTTTATTATTTAATTAAATAGCTTTCTCGAAATGAAAAATAATATCCAAATACACTTATCTTGAAAAATCGGGAAGACTGAAAAATTCTCGAGACTGTAAAATTCCTGAATTAGAAAATCTCCGAATAATGAAATTCCCGAATAGGAAAATTCCATAATAATAAAATTCCCGGACAGTTTATAATATTACCGAAATGAAAAACTCCCGAATGATTAAATTCCCGACAGTTTATGATATTACCGAATTGGAAAATTCCCGAATAATAAAATTCCCGACATGAAATTGCCGAATTCTAGAATATCCAAATAACTAGAAAATTCCCCAATTATAAAATTCCCGAATTCAGGCAAATGAAAATTTTTTTCGATGAATATTATTTATTTAATAAAAATACAATGATCAAATATTTTTATCAAAAAAAGTTTAATATTTAAAGTTTCTGAATTATTGAAAAAATATATTTTTGGATGAAAATTTTTGGACGACTGACAAATTCTAGAAAGTAAAATTCATGACTCTTTCAAATTCCCGATTTGGGAATTTTCCGAATAATACAATTTTTGAATATGTAATAAACTTCCCTAACTGGAAAATTCCCGAATAAAGAATTTCCGAACAGCTTATGATATTACCAAAATAGGAAATTCCAGACAGTTTATAATATTACCGAGTTTAAAAATGCCCAATAGAAAATTGCCGAATTATAAGAGATCCGAACTGGAAAATTCCTGAATTATAAAACTCCCGAAACAATGGAAAAATGGTTTTCAATCAATATTATTTATTAAAAATACAATAAAATATTTGTATAAAAAAAATATTTTTTTCTGATCAAAGTTTCTAAAATTATTGTTTGAATTCAAAATAAAAATTATTGAAAAAATATATTTTTGGATGACAATTTTTGGACGATTGAAAAATCCTAAAAAATAAAATTTCCGAATAATATAATTCCCAAATAATGAAATTCCCGAATAAAAAATTCCAAAACAGTTTATGATCTTACCGAAATGGAAAATTCCCGACAGTTTATAATATTACCGAATTTTAAAATTCCTGCTAGAAAATTGCCAAATTATAAAATATACGAACTGAAAAATTCTTGCATTATAAAACTCCCGAAACAATAAAAAAATTGTTTTTCAATCAATATTATTTATTTCTTAAAAATACAATAATGAAATATTTTTCTAAGAAAAATTATTTTTCTTCTTCAAAGTTTCTAAAATTATTGTATGAATTTAAAATAACAATATTTGAAGACAGTTTTCATCCAGAAATATATTTTTTTCAATTATCGTAATTTCAAAGTTAACAAATAATTTTAGAAACTTTAAACATTAATAATAATTTTTTTCTTGATAAAAATATTTCATTATTATATTTGTTTAAATTCGGAAATTTTCTAGTTCGGATATTTTATAATTTGGCAATTTTCTGTCGGGAAGTTTTAAATTCGGTAATATTATAAACTATTGGGAATTATCCATTTCGGTGATATCATGAACTGTTCGGGAATTTTCCAATTCGGGAATTTCATTATTCGGGAATTTTATTAACCAGAAATTTTATAACATATTCGAAAATTTTACTATTCGGGAATTTCCCAATTCGGGAATTTGAAAGAGTCGGGAATTTTATTTTCCGGGATTTTTCAGTCCTTCAAATTTTTTTTCAAATATTGTTACTTTGAATTCAAATACCTAGATCCGCCACTGAATGTTCCAACTTCAAATATAATTCGATTCCTACTTTTTGGTTTTCTTCCTAACCAACAATACCGACTGTGGCAGGAAGTATATATAAAGTCTAATTATTTTCAAAATAAAAAATAGGTAAGTAAAAAGTTGTTCTAAATCTAGTGTCCTGATTTATAGCTTTTCATGTATACTTTGCCGTTTTTCCATTGCTGCGAAGAACGTAACAGACGACAGGTTTTATTCCATCGTAAGATAAACTTTCGCCAAATAGCATGTAATCTTTAACAGTTGAACATTTTACATGCAACAAAATTTAACTTCATTTTTTTCTGTGTACGCACAAAAATGCAAAAACAAGAAACTGACAATAATTTGAGATGGGCTAAGATTACCTGAGATTACTTGGGATTACATGAACTCACTCTGAATTACATGGAATAAAATATATGAATTTTTAACGAACTAGTTGAATTTTAAAATAAAAAGATGCACCTTTCTTTTATAATTTTCAATGAATGGGGTACGCAGTTGGCATTCTCTGTATTTTAAAAAGTAACCAAAACTAACGCATTCCGTGGACATCAAGTATTTCTTAAACGGAAAAGTAGTAAGTTATTTAGGTCCTTCAAAAGTATCCAATGATGAACCACGAACGCGTATGCGTAGAATCCGCATGGAATGATTGGCTAAAGACGTGGAATTGGTATGAAACTCTACTACGCAGATGTAAGGACTATGTTTCTTTACTGCGCATCACTGCTCCCTCGTGAGGGTCATTTAACTGCACTGCGCAGCCTCATGTGTCATGTAACTGTACTGCGCAGCTGCAAGTGCCGTGCAACTTTACTGCGCAGCCATATCTGCCATCGAACTCTGATGCGCAGCAAAAATTCCGTGTATTATACTGCGCCTAAGGATGTATGATATCACTCTTCTGCGCATCTTTAGTTCCCGTCAAACTCTTTTGCGGAATCTCAAGATATCTCAATAATTGCAATACATCCAACTAAACTGCTTCTTCTTCTTTCTCAAATCGCCTTTGTTAATTTCGCAAATATAATAAAGGAAATTTTTAGGTTGGATCCAATATTAAAGGGTTCCATAAGTGTCCGGGTCCGGGTTCGCACCCGGACCCTTAAAAAATTAAAGGGTCCACTTCGGACACGAATCCGCAAGGGACCTTTTAAGCTCAGGTTCAACCTAAAAGGTTCCGAACCCTGGTTTGTACTATTATGCTAATAGTGCTAATATACCTCCATCAGCAGTGCTCTCAACGCGGGCCCTCTGCACTACTGCGCATGCGATGCAGAAGGCGCTTCATTGAATACCGTTCGCGCGCTTATTTGAAATGTTAAAAAATACAATATTTTTTATTTATTATTAATAATTGCAAACAATTATATTTTAACATGTTCAAGTGGTGCTTGGATGGTTTTTAATATATTCTGAGCATTAGGTTAACAAATAAAATGAGGATTCAGTAAATAAAAAATATAATTTTATTTAATGTTATCTTTTTTAATTTTTTTTATTATTGTTACTAGCTTATGCATTTAAAATTTGGTATAATAATTAAAATGGGTATACAAATTTTATGACAGGTATATTTTGAAATATTTAACATACATTCATCGAGAAATAGTAATTACAATTTTATAAAAGTTAAATATCAAATAGAAAATCAGTTGAATTTATTTTAAAACTTTCGAAAAAGTATATTAAGTAAAAGATAATATATATATGTATATATATATATATATATATATATTTCAAATTACCAGCATGGATCTTGAATTTATTTTTGATAATAAAGCATCCACGCGTTTCGAACTGGTTTTCAATTCCCTTTCAAGATGCGAAAAATACATCAATTTTCGAAGACTTTAAGGGAAGACTGAAAAATTCAGAAAAATAAAATTCCCAGCACTGTTAAATTTGCAAATTGGAAAACTCCCGAACAATAAAGTTCCCCAATAACAAAATTCCCGAAATTATAAAATCCCGAATTGGAAAATTTCTGAACAATAAAATTCCTGAATTTATAAAATTGCCGAAATATAAGAATCCCGATTTGGACAATTCCCGAATAATAAAATTCCTGATAGAAAATTGCCGAATTATAAAATATCCGAAAAAAAATTTCGAATGATCAAATTCTCGAATTTAAACAATTGAAAGATTGTTTGCTTAATAAATATTATTCATTCAATGAAAATTAAAGATTCAAATATTTGTATCAAAGAAATAAATTTTTTTAACGTTCATTGATTTTAAAAATTATCGTTTTAATTCAAAATAACAATAATTGAAAAAATGTATTTTTGGATAAACTATTTTGTTCGTTCGCAAAAATCAAATTTTTAATTTAAAAAGATTAAAAAGAAATTGAGAGACAAATCAATGTTGAGTTGAATCCTGCAAGGTTTGTTCGCACGTGTTTTTGCGGTTAAATGATATATTTTTGTATACTAGGGGCAATAATGGGCATCAATATTAATTTTCAGGTAGAGAAAAAAAATGTATTTGTTGTAATTAGGTGTAAAAAAATCTAAAAGTTAATGACAGCAATTGCTGGAAAAAAAAATTCTCGCCTCCTCTAAACATTTTTAAAAAAGTCTAGAAAAAAAGGGTATTATTTTTTCATACCAAACAATTAAATGTTTGCTTTATTAGCAAGACTTTTATATATTAGCAAGATAGTTAAGTGGAATAGGAAACTATTTTTTAATGAAATTGTTAATTTTAGAAAAAATTAGTCGTTTAAATTTTTCCTTAACGCATAGTACAAATATTTCAGTCAAAAATGAACAAAAAGGAACTAATTTCACACAAGTCCTTAATAATTCATCCTCTTCCTTAAATTTAATGGGAAAATGAATGGTGAAATGTTCAATGGCAAGTCACATAATTATTCTTGCATAATGAACTTCTAATTTTTTTATATAAGGCAAAAAAATTGCTTCTTATCGAAAAAATTTAAATTTTATTTTGATTTATAACATAAAAATTTTGAATTTCAACTAATGAGATAAAGAGCGAATGATATCGAATATTATTTTCTAAAAATTATATTATTAACGGTAAAAAATTAGCACTACTATTTTTCACTTTAGGATTTCAACAACATGATTTCTTATTTTTGAAGAAATTACGTAAATAAACCATCTTTTATTAGAATTAATGAACACAGACTTCAGCAATGCAAAAATTTTCTTCAAAATTTAATTTAACTTTTATGATCAATTTATTGAAATAATACAGCACTGTATAAGTTTCTTTTACACAAATTGTTTTGTATGCTAACATGATTGTAATTTATTATTAGGATATTATTTCGTAACAAAAACAGAGCTACATGGAAAGGTAGAGGACCCTGAAAAGTATAATTAATTTGAAATCGATTGATAAACGCCTTGGTTGTGCACGTTAGCAAAATATGATTGAAAAAATCATTATTTCCGTAATTTTGATATTTTCATAGAGGCCAATTTTTTTACGCATCTTTTAATTATTACCGTCTTCATAAACTCGCAAAAAACCAAGGCGTTCATTAATCGATTTCAAATTATGTATACTTTTCAGTGTCTTCATGTGCTCCTTCTCAATATTTTGTTTTTCGACCCACCCTGATGTACCCATCATTAATTTTTTTCTTTTAAAGATTTCAGTTTGATGGGGCAAAATCAAAAATATTTGTTCTGCGAGCCTCTCAATTTCAATTCGGAAGAGTACAAAGAAGTTTCACTTTGTGTTCATGATTGACAATGTAATGTTGGGAATTATTTGAAAAAGTATTTTTTTTTTCGCAAAAATCTCACGTATTTTGTATTTTGTACTTGTGAATTTTTAATCAAGAAAGGTCAAGCATCTACCAAAAGAGATGGATTTTCATACATCTATTATGAGAACTCAAATTATATATTTTATATATTTGTTTGAAATCTCATCTACTTTTTTGTTGAAAATCCCGAAATGTCAAAAATTTAAAAAAAATTACGTTCTGCAATTTAGAAAGTGACGAGTAACATTTTGAGATGGCTGCGGATCACAAAAAGTTGTATATTGTCATCTTACATTTCTTTTTCTGATTGTGTTGATGGTGGACTCACACACCGTACTTTAAAATTAATATCGACTTTGCGTGAGGCCCCTACTGGAGATAACTTGATTTCATTTGAGGTCAATGGGCAAATCCTGCCGCTTTCTATGTTTATTCTTGCCCGTACCCTAGCGTTTAACTGATGAATATATGTATATATACCAACAAAATGAGTATTATTTTCCAATATTGCAAATATGTCGCCACCGAATGTTGATAATACAATTTGTTCTTCGGTTGGTATGGGTCCTAAGTGACTCAGTCCTTCAAGTATTGTAATTGGTGTATCCGCAGAAAAAGTGTATCTTCGAAGAACAAAAACCCGGTTCCGATCTTTAAAGGGATGAAGCCGTATAAATTCAAGTTGATCAAGACCATATCCCAGTACGTTAGAAAAAGGAAGTCTGGTAGGTGGAGGAGACCTGGACCTGGTTCGAAGAGGATGCACGGTAGGAGGAAGATCCCTGGCAGGAGGAGACATGGACCTGGTACAAAGAGGAGGCTCGGCAGGAGGAAGATCCCTGGCAGGAGAATGTTGTATTTCAGAAGAAGAAGATGATCCGCCACGAGGAACACTAGGAATATGGGCGCTGTTAGGCATAGACTCGGAGTGTGAACTTAATTCTGCAAAAAGAACAAAATTATAGTTTATGAACTTCATGATGAACTCTTAGTGGCAAAAATGTAAAAGTTTTATTTTGCATGTTTTTTTACAGAATGTAATGCTCTTTCATGCACACATGCACCGAAATTCTAGGAGAACATATAAAACTTTGCGCAGCCGTGCGTAGGTATCATAATAAAGAAAACATGTGCGCACAACAAGGATTAAACCTAAGATCACACGTCTAAAATCTTGGAAAGAATTTGGTTTGTGAAAAATTTGTCTGAATTCCAGAATCAATCTGAGTTGTCTGTTATGACATCCGGCATGTCACTTGATTTGAATCTGTTGGTCTGAATCCCTAATTTTGGCAGTCCGACTTTCAACTGAAAAACCGGAATCGCCTAAAATTTAACACCTCAGTTTTGCAACATATCTCCACCTGTTGAAAACCCTTGAACCCCAAAACCAAATTTTGGTGATGGCATCTGTTTGTTTGTCGTCGATCTGTAAGCAGGATGCGGAACAATATGGACAAGTTTCCGCTCCCAATTCAACCCAATTTCCTTGATAGTTCTTGAATTCGGAAAAATTTTGAATCAACGTTTCCTAAATTCCATTTTTTCATAACGTTCACATTTTGTAATTTCCGAGAATGAATTCAGATTAAATTCGTATTTATTTTGGACAAACTCAACTAGTGTTTGGAAAAGAATAGCGATTGAAATAGAAGGGGGAACACGTCAGATAAACTGTTATTTGCGAAAAGCCTAAAAACGTTATAAAAATTATAGATATATTATACTATTATATTCACCAATAGATTAAAGGATGACCATCAAGGTGAAGACCATAGTATAAATGATCCCCATTTTTTGCTATTAGAGCCAAAACTGATTATTGGGTTAACGAAAAATTTGGTTAAAAGTGTAACTAGTGCTCATTCTCTTGCTTAATTTGATGTAAACTGTACTCGTTATCTTATATATTAGATTCAAGCTTGATCTTCTGAGATACTGATATTTACAATTCATAAATCAGTCCAAGAAAAGAAATTTGGTTATTCCAATGTAGACTAGTTAGAAAAAAATGCCACGTGCTCAAAATTATAGTTCAGTTTTAAGAGCGTGAATTTCGATATTTCATTTTCTTCTGAATCCAACCATTTTTTTTCTTCTGGACGTGGAAAGGTAGATCAAATTATTTTATTCATGAACGTTCGTGAATGAACATTTTTTTTAAGTAAATTTAATTATTAATTTAAATTAAATGAAAAAAAAATGTCGCGCTCCACATATGTCGGCCCCGACAGCCAGTTCTACAGTCAGTATTACTCTCGGTCGGTAATGAATATTGCTAAAATGGATCAAAGCTCAGCCGAAATATGATGGATCTACCTTACCAACCGAATTACACCAGAATTGATTATTTCTCAATCAAACAGTTGCATTTTGGTCCAAAAAAATGAATGTTCAAACTCAAAATTCGAATTTTTAACAAAAAAGATTAACATTTTTTGGAACTTTTCAAAATTAAGTGATTGCGGTGCACAATTTATAGTATCTTTCAGAGAAATTGAAGTTACTTCTTTAAGTTAGTGCAACGAGTTATTTCATTTTATTTTTGTGCTGCGTAACGTATCTGTAAGGAGTAACTTCAAAAAAGAAAGTTACTTACCCATCACAGCTTGTTGGCTTGGTTGGCTCAAAGAAGATCGACCGGAAAAAGACTGCCACCTCTTCTTAGGAGGAAGTGGAGGATGTGAGTCGCCCTGCGAACTTAATGCTGTAAAAATAAATAAAAATGAATGAATTTTTAATCCTAAATACTATAACTGAGAAAAACTTGCTATAGAATTTGCAGTTGCATTCAATCAAGCCTATTTATTGTGACGTTGCAGATTTTGCAATGAACAAAAGTCAATCGTGAACATAAAATAAATGGATCTCTAGCACTTCAGGTACCGCAATATGCTCCCCGGCTCGATTCGTCGATAATTTTCTAACTTAATTTAGGCTGATTTGTTTTGATTTTTATTTTTATCACATATACCGGCTACTTGGAATCAACATCATCGATGGACAGCAAGAGACATTGAGAAATGGTAGCTGTATAGCTGATGCACATACTACCTGCTATACCATATTGTTACGAAAGGAAGATCCTTTCTTGGGTTACGGGTGAGAGTAAGGAACAAGATTTAAACTCAAACCGTTAAAAGCGAGCATTGAAACATTATATTTAAATATAAATCCTACAGCGATGGTAGCGTTTACAAAATCTGTCCTCCAATCATGCTCGAACCTCCCTCACGCGTCCCCCTGGAAGTAACCAGGACCGCGAATAATCAGAACCACGCGTTGGGCTCAGGATGCAGACCTGATGGCTCTGTAACAAAAACCCTATAACAAAGAATAGACTTGAAATTAAACCAAACCCAGAAAATAAATTATTTAAATACACCAGAGTCTCACTATTTGAACGCGCGGTCGCACGCGTTATATGAATTCCTAGAATTGCTGGTCCCCGCAGTTTTTCAGGGGGCAGGGCGAGAGACGGTTGCGACTCCGCCTCTGAAGGGACGCATGCTATTACGCATGCATACTACTCAGTCAAGTAGATTGCGCAATATTATGGAAACGCGTCAGGCGGCCCTGACTGTTTACGTTTCGCTGTAAGCGCTATATGAATAAGGCTATTTTCAGGCAACCCCCGAGATTGTTCATCTATCGAGTCTCTGGTGTAAGTCAAAGAATCGCGAATGCCTGTTCATAACGAAGATAATGGATATTTTACATAAGATTATTGTTAACAGAGTTTAGAAACAAAGGATAACAATAGTAAGAATAATTTTTGGAGATCTGACTGTCACAACTTTTGAAAAAGAAGCTCTTATAGAGATATTACAATACCTGCATAATTATTACCCCGAAATAGGATTCCTATTTTTTTTATTCCTTTCTTCACTGAAGAAGAAAGGAAAACCATCATTAAAGAAGCTCACGCGAACCAACTTGGTGAGAAAAATACAATCAAAAAAGCATGAGAAGTTGGCGAATGGAAGAATATGGACGAAGAAATCAAAAAGTATGTAAAAGCTTAAGTATCCAAGACAGATTATCAAGGTAAACAGTTCTAGTACCTATGAAACATGAAATCGCAGAAACTGTTATTGAAACTATGATTGATTACTATATATAGAGCTCCTAAAACGATATTCACCGATCAAGGAACCAACTTATTGTCAGAATTAATGCAACAATTTGAAGCTGCACTGAATATTAAGCATATAATAACATCTTTCCACTCACAGCAAACGATAACATAGAAGGAATCCATTTAACTTTCAGAAATCTCATTAAAACATCAATGGAAGATAATAGTAAACAATGGAATGAAAATTTTAAATTCATAACGTTCCTATTTAATGCGGTGAAAAATACAAGTACGGGTTTCTCACCTTTCGAGATGACCTAAGAGATCCTAATAACACATCAGCAGTACGAAGGTCACCAACCCTTACTTATGCTGATTTAATAAAGAAATAAAAAATCAAACACGATAACATCATTAAGAAAACTCAAGAAATAATAGAAGTTTAACAAGATAAGACCAATAAACGTTTAGATGAAAATATAGTGAAAGGTCAGCCAGTTTACAAAACGGGACATCAGGTCAAAAATTCAAAAATTATATAAAACAAAATAAATTATGTCCAAGCTGGAAAGATCCAAGAATAGTTACAAGAATTACAATGAATAATAATTCAAACATTAAATTTGAAGGCAAATCTCTTCAATTTCATGTTGTTCAAGTAATGCCATTTTATATCAAATGAAAATAATTATTCTGTTGCTATGGATGTTGATAAAGACGACACGAAAGAAGAAGCAAAATAAATAGACGAAATTTCTTCAAATGAAAAAGATCTAAAAATTTGTTATAAGAATACATTAGATATAAAAAAATTAACTTTTTGGGAAAACGAAGCAAGTTACAAAACCTTTTTATTTAACAAAAATTTTCGCCTAAAATACATCTACAAATTTTCTAAGAACCACTTTACACTAGGATGCGTATTTTTGATTTAAATCGTAAAAAATAACAATGAGAATGAACAAATTAAGTGTATGGAAAAAGGACACAAGTTGCAATAAAATGTTTAATAACAAATTTTTTTATAGAATGTGCATTTCTTTAATTATAAAAACAAGACAATGAAAATACAACTGTTTTAGTACCAATGCATATTATGAATTGTTATCGTATCAATTCATTGAAATGCCGAATATTTTTAGGGTAGTTGAGAATAAAATTTAATGCAAAATAAAGAACAAATATAAAAGTAATCATGAGAAATAAAATTTGTACTTCATTTTGCAAATATTTTTATAAGCAATCCCAGGCCGAGGTACAGAAATAAATGTAATGTACATTTAATATAATAGTGTTGAACATAATATAGAAAAAGTATGCAATTTGGACAAAATCGAGTGCGAAGCACGAGAGACGTGATGAGAATGTGTTCGATAAAACCGAAGGAGCTTTCACAAAAGAGAATTCACAATCACCAAATTACTGTTGTCGATGGTTTGATCTTTAGTTTTTAAAAGTTTGTGCACAAAAGTGGGGAAAGTATAAAGGGCGAGCGCGTAGCGCGAGGTAAATTCACTATCGAGCGCGAAACGCGAGATAAATATATCATCGAGCGCGAAGCGCGAGAACCAACAGTCGCGCGCCCCGGGTGCGCTCAAACTTGCGAGAGAACTTCAGAGAAACATAATAAAATGTACCTAAGGGTGGATATACCCTAGAAAATTATTTTTCGTGAAAAAAAAAAACATATAAACATTATTCAATTATCGCGAGCAACATATATTCTTTTCAAATTTTATGATAAAATTCTTCCATTTGATTTCATTGTGAAAGATACCGCTGCTATATGAGAAACAATTAACTGCGTATTTAAAACCCCAATTTTTGGGTGCGGTTTTCACCCCAAAAACCCGATTTGGGCAGATGAGAAAAAACACGTGTCGCTTAGTTTTTCGAGTACTGCAACATATGTCCGAATGAAGAAAATCGAAGGCCGACACCTACCTAGGTTTCCTTGTTAGTTATCCCCTCAAATTGTCGCAATCCCAGTTAGTTGATTCACCAATTATTTCCCAAATGTTATTACTTTTGAAAATCATTCTTGCCCTCATTGCGCGAACCCGTGAATAGAAACTTCTGTGATAGCCATAGTAAATAATGTAATTTCAACATAAATTTCAAAATGGAAATCTTGAAAACAACTAGATATGAATTTTTAACCAAAATTTGTTATCATCAACCGCGATACAAAAAACCCTGAATACCTCCTTTAACAATAATTTTGCATAAAACTGCTATTTTGCAGTTTTTTGTACTTTTCGGTCCCAGTATAAAAGATAGAAGAATAAATATTAAAACATAAGTTACATATAATACAAATATTCTTTATGTAGGAACAAATTTCATAAGAAACCGATTATATTTCACTATAACCAAAAGTTTTTTATATTCAACAACTGAAAAATTCTATTTCCGAAAACTTGCAGAAGGTTAAATACATCGTAGGACAAAATTCACAAGCCTCAGAAGGTGGATATAAGTATAACAATTATGAGTATGGTCACCCCAATTAAACTTGCCAGCAAAATCCAGATGAAACGAAAATGTAAGAATCAGAATGTAGCTGGCGATCTTCATTTTTTCTCTTGGTATTAGGAAATTTTTGCCACGGAACCAGAAACTGCCACGTTTTGTAAATAGACTCTACATGCGCATGAGTGATGGACGCATGTAAGTCGGGATATAAAAAACTCACGTACTAGTCGACAACTGAAGCTAAGAAAGATACCATTTATTACTTTGGTGTCAGTAAACATTTCGTTGATTACCATCACATCATATTTGTTTGAAATTTCATAATTGCGTGAATTTTTACTGGTATAGCATAAAATTAGCAAGTTAAACATTTTTTAAAAAAGTCCGTTTTTACGCACAAAAATGCAAAAACAAGAAACTGACAATAAATTGAGATGCAGCTATAAGTGCCGTGTAACTATACTGCGCATCCGCAACTGCCATGTTACTGCACTGCGGCTCCGTGAGTGTCATTCAACTACACTGCGCAGTTGCATGTGTGATGTAACTGTACTGCGCAGCTCCAAGTGCCGTGCAACTTTACTTCGCAGCCATATATGCCATCGAACTCTGATGCGCAGCAAAAATTCCGTGAAACTTTACTGCGCCTAATGATGTATAGTATCACTCTTCTGCGCATCTGTAGTTCCCGTCGAACTCTTTTGCGGAATCTCAAGATATCTTAATAATTGCAATACCTCCAAGTAAACTGTTCCTTCTTCTTTCTCAAATCGCCTTTGTTAATTTCGCAAATATAATAAAAGGAACTTTTCAGGTTGGATCCAATATTAGAGGGTTCAATAAGTGTCCGGATCCGGGTTCGCACCCGGACCCTTAAAAAATGAAAGGGTCCACTCCGGACACGAATCCGTAAGGAACCGTTTAAGCTCAGGTTCAACCTAGAAGGTTCCGAGCCCTGGTTTGTAGTATTCTGCTAATATACCTCCATCAGCAGAGCACTTAACGCGGGCCCTCGGCACTACTGCGCATGCGATGCATAAGGCGCTTCATTGGCTACCGTTCGCGCGCTTATATGAAATGTTAAAAAGTACAATATTTTTCATTTATAATTAATAATTGAAAATAATTATATTTTAACATGTTCAAGTTGTACGTGGATGGTTTTTAATATATTCTGAGCATTAGGTTAAAAAATGAAATGAGCATTCAGAAAATAAAAAATATAATTTTATTTAATGTTATCTTTTTTAATTTTTTTTATTATTGTTACTAATTTATGCATTTAAAATTTTCTCTAATAATTAAAATGGATATAAAAATTTTATTACAGGTACATTTTGAAATATTTAACATACATTTATTGAGAAATAGTAATTAAAATTTTATAAAAGTTAAATATTAAATAGAAAATCAGTTGAATTTATTTTAAAACTTTCAAAAAAGTATATTAAGTAAAAGATAATATACATATATATATATATATATATATATATATATATATTTATTTTTTCTTCAAATTACCAGCATGGATCTTAAATTCATTTTTGATGATAAAGCATCCACGCGTTTCGAACTGGTTTTCAGTAGCCTCTCAAAATGCGAAAAATACAAAAATTTTCGAAGATTTTAAGGGACGACTGAAAACTCCAGAAAAATAAAATTTCCAGCACTGTGAAATTTCTGAATTGGAAAACTTCCGAATAATAAAATTCCCCAATAACAAAATTCCCGAAATTATAAAATCCCGAAATGGAAAATTTCTGAATAATAAAATTCCCGAAATTATTAAATTGCCGAAATATAAGACGTAAAATTCCTGATAGAAAAATTGCCGAATTATAAAATATCCGAAATAAAATTTTCGAATGATCAAATTCCCGAATTTAAACAATTAAAAAATTGTTTTCTTAATATATATTATTCATTTATTAAAAATAAAAGATTCACATATTTGTATGGAAGAAACAAATTTTTTTAACGTTTAAAGATTAAAGAATAATTGTTTTAATTCAAGATAACAATAATTGAAAAAATTTATTTTTGGATAAACAATTTTGTTTTAAAATGTGCATAGTATTCAAAACAATTACGAAAAACGTTCGCAAAAATCCAATTTTTAATTTAAAAAAATTAAAAAGAAATTTAGAGATGAATCAGTGTTGAGTTGAATCCTGCAAAGTTTGTTCGCACGTGTGTTTGCGGGTAAATGATATATTTTTGTATGCTAAGGGCAATAATGGGCATAAATATTAACTTTCAGGTAGAGAAAAAAAATTTATTTGTTAAATAATTAATAAATAATAGTAGTATACCATTAATCCATTCCCCTTTCAGGGTAGGCGTGACACTGCCCGATTCGGGTAATAAATAAATAAATAATAAATTTTAAGTGTCTAAATTATTATCAATCATAACATTTTTCTGCAATACTGTAGTTAACTTAAACTGATTCTAAATTCAAGTACAAACGTTATCTCTGCCCTGATATAGATAGAGAGTAGATTTAGGATTTTTTGGTCGAAGACTTTTTTAGATAAGAATCTCACTATAAGTGGGTGAAGACAATTCATGTTTCCAAAACGGGGCACATACATGATTCCGTTCCTTTTTTTCCCGCCAGAAAGTCAACCTTACCTTAGAGCATTTTGTAGTCCTATGAACCCTTCAAATTTTTAGAAGAAGACTTAATAATTTTAGACGAAAATTTCTAAGATAAAATTCAGAATGGATTACGGGAAAATACGATTGCAAATAAAGTATATAAAAAGGAAGTTCGCCTTCATCTTTTTCAGTTTTGTAACAAATTATTTGAGTAATTAGCTTGTAATAAAACTGAGAAACTTAGTTTCTTAAAAAATTTGAAGATCTTTTTCTTACATTTAATTACTGTTTGATTTTTGCAAAAATTTTTGATATTTTATTACAATAATTAAAATTTAAAAATTTAAATTTCACTGTTTAATTTCAAGGTTCTTAAAGGAAAAATCCAAGTTTTCTTTCAAGCCCATTAACCAATTCGAGAAATGTGTCCTTCTATGAAAAAAGTCAAATTTATTTTTGAACTTCATTTTTGAAAGTCAGATATTGATCTTTTTTCAAAAATAGTTACAGCCAATAAAAAGAGCGGGGAAAATTCTTTCGGAACTGTAGTGGACGAGATATATTCTATTTATAATTTTATCTCAGAAAGCTTTCAAATTTAAATTAGCTGTACGTAGCAATCATCAATTTTAAATAGTTTCATCTTTGACGCGAGTGATATTTTATTTTGCGCACAATAATAATAGTTTTACCTACTATTAACTCAATAAACTGATTTTAACTGAAAGTTTACTCATATAAGAATTTTTTCGTTTTCAGGTGTGTTACAAGGCACGGAAATTATCTTAGGTTAATCATCATATACCTAAAATAGTTTTTCTCCGAAATTATTCACGTGCGGGAATGAAACGGAACTTTTTTGTTTACGGAAAGAAATTACTAGAACAGTGGGACAATGAAAAAAATTGAAGCCTTGGGAACCATAATACATTCACTTTTTATTATAATTTTGTAACATGGCAAGTTACTCGTAACATTTTGAGATGCCTGCGGATCACAAAAAGTTTTATATTGTCGTCTTACATTCCTTTTTGTGATTGAATTGATGGTGGAGATGATGGTGGACTCACACAACGTACTCTAAAATTAACACCCACTTTGCGTAAGGCCCCTACTGGAGACAATCCGATTTCATTTGAGGTCAATGGAATAATCCTGCTGCTTTCTATGTTTATTCTTGCCCGTACCGTATTGCGTAACTGATGACTATATGTATATATACCAACAAAATGAGTATTATTTTCCAATATGGCAAGGACGTCACCATCGAATGTTGATAATACAATTTGTTCTTTGGTTGGCATGGGATCGAAGTGACTCTTTCTTGTAAGTATTTTAAGTGGTGTATCCGCAGGAAAAGTGTATCTTCGAAGACCAAATACTCGGCTCAGATTCTTATAGGGATTAAGCCGAATAAACTCAAGTTGATCAAGTTCATATCCAAGTACGTTGGGAAAAGGAAGTCTGGTAGGTGGAGGAGACCTGGACCTGGTACGAAGAGGAGGCACGGTAGGAGGAAGATCCCTGGCAGGAGAATGTTGTATATCAGAAGAATAAAATAAGCCGCCACGAGGAACACTAGGAATATGGGCGCTGTTGGGCATAGACTCGGACTGTGAACTTAACTCTGTAAAAAGAACAAAATATTAGTTTCTTTTTGTACCTTGGAACATTATGAACTCCTAGTGGCAGAAATGTAAAAGTTTGATTTTGCATGTTTTTTTACAGAATGTTATGCTCTTTCATGCACACATGCACTGAAATTCAAGGAGAACAGATGAAAATTTGCGCAGCCGTGCGTAGGTATCATAATAAAGAAAACATGTGCGCACAACAAGTATTAAACCTAAGATCTAGCCAGCTGACTGAGTCAGGCTTAGAAATTCAGGCTTTTGCCTTTCAACTGAAAAACCTGAATTTAAACAGTCTGGCAATACCTTTCGATCATCATATATAAACTTCCCAACGTGTGTGGGTCGCGTCTCAGTCGGCGATCATTACTTCGGCCGACCTTGCTGCTTGAACGACTGAAACACATATGCAGTTGCACTTGGAGTTTTTTAGTCTTATCTGGGTTTACCTAGTATTATCTAAGTTTTGCAGTTCTTACTGACCGAGCACGGTTCTGTGTCATGCTAAGTTACCGACAGTCAGTATTACTCTCGGTAATGAAGATTGCTGAAATGGATCAAAGCTCAGCCGATATATGATGGATCTACCTTACCCACCGAATTAAACCGGAACTGATTATTTTACTTCATTAAGTAAGTGCAACGAGTCATTTTATTTTATTTTTTTGCTGTGTAACGTACCTGTAAGGAGTAAAGTCAAAAAAGAAAGGTACTTACCCCTCACAGCTTGTTCGCTTGGTTGGCTCAAAGAAGATCGACCGGAAGAAGACTGCCACCTCTTCTTAGGAGGAAGTACAGAACGTGAGTCACCCTGCGAACTTAATTCTGTAAGAACACATGAAAATGGATGAATTTTAAATTTTAAATACTAAAACTGAGAAAAATTTGATATAGAATTTGCAGTTTCATTCATTCAAGCCTATGTATTGTGATGTGGCAGATTTTGCAATGAACAAAAGTCAGTCGTGAACATAATATAAATGGATCTCTAGCACTTCAGGTACCGCACTATGCTCCCCGGCTCGGTTCGTCGATATTATTCTATCTTAATTTAGGCTGATTTGTTTTGATTTTTATTTTCATCACATATACCGTCTACTCGGAATTAACATCGTCGATGGATACCAAGAGTCATTGAGAAATGGTAGCTGTATAGCTGATGCACATACTACCTGCTATACCGTATTGTTACGAAAGCAGGATCCTTTCTTGAGTTACAGGTGAGTCCACTGATCAGTGTTGTGTATAAATCGTGTGCGAAGAGTAAGGACCAAGATTTAAACTCAAGCCGTTAAAGGCGAGCATTGAAACATTGTATTTAAATATAAATCCTGAAGCGATGGTAGCGTTTGCAAAAGCTGTCCTTCAATCATGTTCGAACCTCCCTCACGCGTCCCCCTGGATGTAACTAGGACGGCGAATAATCAGAACCACGCGTTAGGCTCGAGGGGAATACCACGAGTGGATGCAGAGCTGATGGCTCTGTAACAAAAACCCTATTACAAAAAATATACTTAAAACTGAAACAAAAGCAGAAAGTAAATTATTTAAAGAAGTAAAAAAATCGCGTATGCTTGTTCATAACGAAAAAAAGGGATATTTTATATGGGATTATTGATCACAAAGTTTAGAAACAGAGGATAACATGAGTAAGATTAATTTTTGGACATCCGACTTTCACACCTTCAGGAAAAGAAACTTTTATAGAGATATTACAATACCTACGTAATTATAACCCCGAAATAGGATTCCATAAATGATTCAATAAAACCAGAGAACTGACTGAAGAAGAAAGGAAAACGATAATTATATTTAAAAAAAAATTTCGCCTAAAATACATCTAGTTTATGGAAAAACGAGACAAGTTGCAATAAAATGTTTAACAACGAATTTTGTTATAGAATGTGCATTTCTATAATTAGATAAACAAGATAATGAAAATACAGGTTAAAGCCGAAGGAGCTTTAACAAAAGAGAATTCACAATCAACAAATTACTGTTGTCGATGCTTTGATCTTCAGTTTTAAAAAGTTTGTACACAAAAGAAGGGGAAGTACAAAGGCCAAGCGCGTTGTGCGAGATAAATATATCATCAAGCGCGAAGCGCAAGAACGAACAGCCGCGCGCCATAGGAGCGCTCCAACTTGAGAGCCGCGCTGCTTTAGTTTAGAGAAACATAATAAAATGTACCTAAGGGCGGATACCCCCTCGAAAATAATTTTGCGTGAAAATTTGAGCACGTCAGATCAAGGCAGAAACTCGCGTGAGTCGTGAGGAAAAAAGAGACTGAAATATTTTGAGAGCAAAAGTGAGACAAATATTTCAGTGAGAGAAAGAGAAGCAACAAATTATTAAGAAAAAAGGAGACTCTGCTTTAACCTAAAGCAGTGTTTCAAACAATTGAATTGCGACCGCCACGTGGCTTTCCATGCATCAATGTATCCCGGGCGTGTTCTCGATCATGACTCGCGGGAGCTACGCAGTTTTTCGTGCACCAGGTATCCCGGACACGATTTTCGAACAGTACTCGAGAGCACCGAGGGTATTATAAAAATAAATAAATAAATATATAAATAATAATAATAATAATAATTAAATAATCACCCACCATTGTGGGTGTGGTGAGCCTACACTTGTAGTAGTTATTTACTACAAGAAACTATCCACCTAGAAACACTACCCGAATCGGGTAGTGTCACAACTACCCTGAAAGGGAATTGGCTTAATGGTATACTTACTTACTTAATACTTTGGAGCGCCTTGTAGTTTTTCCTGCCCCAAGTATCTGAACCACGATTTTCGACCAGTATTCGAGAGCACCCTGTAGTTTTTCGTGTCCCAGGTATCCCGGCAGTGTTCTCGATCACGACTCGCGAGCGCTACACAGTTTCTCGCGCACCAGGTGTGCCAGACACGGTTTTCTACCAGTACTCCAGAGCGCCTCGTAGTTTTGCGTGTTCCAGGTATCGCGAACTGCGTAGCGCTCGCGACTCGTGATCGAAAACACGGCCGGGATACCTGGTGCACGAAAAACCGCGTAGCGCCCGCGACTCGTGATTGAGAAAACGCCCCGGATACCTGTTGCACGAAAAACCGCGCAGTGCACGCAAGTCGTGATCGCGGACATGCCTGAAATACCTGGTGGACAAAAAACTGCGTAGCACCTGTGAGTCGTGATCGAAAATACGCCCGGGATACCTGGTGCACGAAAAACTGCGTAGCACCCGTGAGTCATAATCGAAAACACGCCCGAGATACCTGGTGCACAAAAAACTGCGTAGCGCCCGCGAGTCGTGATCGAAAACACGCCCGGAATACCTGTTGCACATGAAACTACGGAGCGCTCTCGAGTACAGGTCGAAAACACGCCCGAGATACCTGGTGCACTAAAAACTTCCTAGCGCTCGCGAGTCGTGATCGAGAACACGCCCGGGATACATGGTGCACGAGAAACTCCGTAGCACACGTGAGTCGTGATCGAAAACACGCCCGGGATACCAGGTGGACGAAAAACTGCGTAGCACCCGTGAGTCGTGATCGAAGAAACGCCCGGGATACATGGTGCACGGGAAACTACGGAGCGCTCTCGAGTACAAGTCGAAATCACGTCCGGAATACTTGGTGCACGAAAAACTGCGTAGCGCTCGCGAGTCGAGATCGAGAACACGCTCGGAATACCTGATGAACGAAAAACTGCGTAGCACCCGTGAGTCGTGATCGAAAGGACGCCCGGGATACCTGGTGCACGGAAAACTACGGAGCTTTCTCGAGTAGAGGTTGAAAACACGCCCAGGATAGCTGGTGCACGAAAAACTGCATAGCGCTCGCGAGTCGTGATCGAGAACACGCTCGAGATACCTTGTGCCCGGAATACCCAGTGCATGTAATATCATACAGAAGATTCACGAGGGTAAAAGAGAGACAAGTTTTCATCGGTTTTTTTTCTTAACGCAGCCAAGTTATTTATTTACTCTCAGAAATATTTTGACTTTCTTTTCTTCTGAAAAGAATATTCGTCTCGCTTTTGCTCTCAAAATATTGCAGTCTGTCTTCTCCTCACGACTCACGGGAGTGTCTCTTTTGCTCTGACGTGCTCATTTTTGATCTCTCGCTGTGAAAAAATTTTTCAGTTGGTTTGATTGTGAAAGATACCACTGCTATATGAGAAACATTTAACTGCGTATTTAAAACCCCAATTTTCGGGAATTTATTTATGACCGCCACAGCAAATAATGTAATTTCTACATCAAATTCAAAATCGAAATCTTCAAAACAACTTGATATGAAATTTCATGAAATTTTAACCAAAATTTCTAACCATCAACCGCGATACAAAAAACCGTAAATAGCTCATTTAACAATAATTTCGCGTGGAACTGCTATTTCATTTTTTTTTATTTTTCGGGCCCAGTACAGAAGATAGAAGAATAAATAAGAAAGCATAAGTTACATATATACAAATATCCTTTATGTAGCAACAAATTTCATAAGAAGTCGATTATATTTCACTATAACCAAAAGTCTTTTATATTCAACAACTAACGAATCCTATTTACTAAAACTTTCAGAAGGTTAAATACATCGCAAGACAAAAGTTACAAGCCTCAGAAAGTGGATATAAGTATAAAAATTATAAATATGGTCGCCCTAATTAAACTTACCAACAAAATCCAGATGAACCGACAATGCAAGGATAAGAATGTAGCTGGCAATCTTCATTTTTTCTCTTGGTATTAGACAGATTTCTGAAAGTTGGATTACTATGAGCCTATTCACACGTGGAAACTTTTTCCACGGAAGCAAAAACTGCCACGTTTTGTAAATTGACTCTATATGCGCATCGAAATACGAAAAACTCACGTAATAGTCATGAACTAATGTTAAGAGAAAATATCGTCTATTACTTTGATGTGAGTAAACATTTCGTTGATTATTGTCACATCATATTTGTTTGAAATTTCATAACTGCGTGTACTTTTATTGGTATAGCATAAAATTACCAAGTTAAACGCTTTTTTAAAAAAACGTCCATTTTTACACACAAAAATGCAAAAACAAGACACTGACAATGAATTGAGATGAGCTAAGATTACCGTAGATTACTTTGGATTACATAGAATAACTCCGGATTACATGACATGAAATATATGAATTTTCAGCGAACTAGTTGAATTTAAAAATAAAAAGATGCGTTGTTTTTACTACAATAAAAAAATTTAAAAATATAGTTATTTTTAAACCAAAGAGATAAATTTGTGATAAAGTTGATATGTCTCCAACCAAGAAATGAACTTTTAACGAAGCAATTCAACTTTCAATCAAGCAGTTAACCTTTTAACAAAAAAGGTGAATTTTCAAGCTAGAATCTTAGTTTGAAAAAAATCAACAAAATAAATGTATTTTCAACTAAAAAAGACAAATTTGCGACTGAAAATGGCGCCTACTTTGACTAATTTTTTCAAACGTAGTTTAAGTTTAAGTTGATGTTCTAACTGTATAAGGTCAATTTTTATTCTAAAAAATCAATTTTGAACCAACAATGAAATAGTTACAAGATTAGTTACACGGAAAAAAAAAGTGCTGGAAATTTTCATTGACCGAGTCTGTGACTTTAGGATAGGTCTAAAAGCATTTGAAAATTGGAAAATATCGTATTGGAAAATCACGCAAATAGTGCTTGAAGAAATATAAGACTTCTTAGATTGCGTCCAGCATAGTCAGTGAAGCACTCCTAGACACCATCAACAAAATATCACAGACAAATTTGTAAGTCGTTCAACACTCCAATATTAAATTCTCGAAGACAGTCAAGGAAGGGTTCATAGACTGTCAAGCTAGCCATTTATGCTGATAAAAAATAAAAAATTCTTTTTTAAATTTCTAATATTATTATTTTTAACTTATATATTTATTTAAACATAATGTACCACACACAATTACTACTTATATTAATCGCACGCTTTTTACGCTCTAAAAAATCGGACGCACGCTGCGGGGATTAGAACTACCTATACTCTAGACACGAGACAAACGCAACTCATTCCTAACCGCTCAAGCCACTCGGCTAATCGTTCGCAATGAAAACACGGTAAAAAATCTTGGCGTTGTGCTACAGCTGGAAACTGCATGGCCGCGTAAAAACAATCTGAGTGAGGGCTGCGAATTAGACAACTGCTGCAAGACTGACTTTGCTTAATAAATTAAACACATTGTTTAAACAATTTTTGTTTAAATAATTGAAAAATATAATTTTTCACGGAAAATTATTTTTTGACCAAGGGATGATTTTACGTAAAAAAAATTTTTTTCTTCATTTCAACTAAAATTGTTTAAATAATTTTTCAAATTTGTGAGATATAACAGAAAAACTAATTGCACCGTTCGATTCTATAGAAAAAATATAAAATCCATGTAATGGAAGTTTTTCTCAGACAATTTCATATTGAGTATAAATAAATAATTACATAGTACTACGGTACATGATAAAATTTCTGTTTAAAAATTACATTGAGTTATTTCTATTTTTTAAATTAAATAATTTGACTCTTGATTGAAGAAATTTATAACAAGTCAACAAAAAATCAAACTTTTTGTCCTTTGTGCTCTTTTTGTGAGATGCACTGTTTATAAGTTGCAACGTTATAAACAACTTATTTTAATAAAACTGACGTATTTACCAAATTATATCTATAAATTATTGAAAAACAAAATTTTTAACATGGGCAAAAACTTATTTGCATTGACACTCTTAAAAGATGAAAGAATTATTGAGATAGATTCGAAAATACTTTTTATAGATTGTTATTAAAAAAATGGTTATTTTAAATGAAATTTTTGATGAGAAATAGCAATTTTAACCACAATCCACGAAAAGTATTTTAGATTTTATATCAGAATAATAAATTTTTTTAAATAAATAAGGAAATTGTTTAAACAATTGTTGTGTATCTTTTTGAAAAAAAATAACCCAGATATTTGATTCGTAATATCTCGGGGACCTCTCAGTGTTTCAAGAAGTATTAGTGGTGACTCGATTAACTTCTAAACAACTTTTTATTATTTATTAAAATTATAAATAGGAAGATGACTTTTACGCAAATGTTTTTGCAATGAAAAACAAACACATCTTATTCTGAGACAAATTCTTATATTTTATTTTAATATTTTTATAAATATTTTATGTACAGAAAATACGATCTTGAAAATAAAATCTGCTCACATCCAGTTTTTTGCAATGTAATGATAGCCATTTTCTAATTTATTTTCAATAGAAATAAGTGTATTATAAGTAATATCGCGAAGATTGATAAAGATGTAGGAATACTTAATACCACTACAAATTTTGAAGCGTGTAAATATTCGTTTAAGAAACAATCGTGAAACTTTGTTAAAGGAATTTGACATCTAGCAGAATAAGGTAGCAAGTGAATAAAATTTGTCACCTCAACTAACTCTTGGAGATTTAAATCCTTTATTTATGCGACCAGTTGTAAAAATAAACGATCGATTTTAAAATTCGAGGAAAGGCATACGTTTTTTAATCATAAATAATCATTTTAAATAATTCTTAATATATTTATGCGTTTTACAATAACTTTTTGTTGTAAACAATTTATTTGCACATTTAATCATTTTAAATAAGCAAGTAGCAAAAAATTCAAATACGCATAAATACGTAAAAAAATTTTTTTTCACAAATCGCAAAAATAACTGTTGCCTGATTTCCTCTAGGAAGCGATATATTTTGTCCCTGAGAGATTCTGCGATTTCGGGTGTGGAGCCTGCCTGATTTGAAATGGATTCGCTCCACAAAGATTTCACAAAGCTTTTCAAGGTTTTTACAAAGAATTCAAATCTTTCACAAAATTTCAAAAATATGTTAAAAGTTTCACAGAAATTAAAAAAAAATCTCAAAGATTTTAATGATTTCATAAAGGTTTCAAAAATTCCAAAAGATATCACAATGATTGTACAAAGACTTCAAAGATTTCAAAAAGTTCACAAAACTTTCAAAGATTTCACAAATATTTTAAAGCTTTTATAAAAATTTCACAGATTTCACAAGGCTTTCAAAGATTTCAAAAATTTCACAGATTTCAGAAGGAAAATAAAGATTT
>CAKNYM010048788.1:231356-242132 GCA_932195095.1 Andricus curvator
TTCAAAAGATTTCACAAAGATTTTCAAGGTTTTTACAAAGATTTCAACAATTTCACAGATTTCAGAAGGAAAATAAAGATTTCACAGATTTCAGGAAGATTTCAAACATCTTCGCAAAGAATTCATAAAATTCCACAAATATTTTAAAGGTTTCACAGAAATTTAAAAAAAATGCTAAAAATTTTTAAAGTTTCACAGAATTTTAAAAAAATTTCAAAGATTTTAATGATTTCATAATGGTTTCAAAAATTCTAAAAGATGTCACAATGATTGTACAAGGACTTCACAGATTTCAACAAACTTCACAAAGAGTTCAAAGGTTTCACTAATATTTTAAATGTTTTACAAAGATTTCGAAAATTTCACAGATTTCACAAGGATTTCAGATTTTAAAGGGTTTTACAAAGATTTAAATTTTTTTTACAGATTTCACAGGGAAAATGAAGATTTCACAGAAATTAAAAAAGAAATTCAAAGATTTTAATGATTTCATAAAGGTTTTAAAAATTCCAAAAGATATCACAATGATTATACAAAGACTTTAAATATTTCACAAATATTTTAAAGGTTTTACAAAGATTTCAAAAATTTCACAGATATCACAAAGATTTTAAAGATTTTTAATATTTTCACAAAGAATTCAAATATATTTAAAAACATTTCACAAGAATTTTTAAAGATTTTAAATTATCTTACTTTTGATTAAATAAATTAATCCAACGGCCATACCACGCTGAAAAACCCAGTTCTCGTCAGATCACTGAAGTTAAGCAGCGTTGGACGCGGTTAGTACTTGGATGGGTGACCATTCAAGAATACTGAGTGCTGTTGGCACATCGTGGGTGTGGTGAGCCCACACTTGTAGTTATTTATAACTACAAGAAAACTATCCACTTAGAAACACTACCCGAATCGGGTAGTGTCACGCCTACCCTGAAAGGGAAATGGCTTAATGGTATACAAGTCAATGATAAACAATCTCCGAGGTTTGGGAGCACTGAATCTTCGTCCACTGTCTACTACATTCATATCAACGTGAATTTGTCCCTGAACGTCACTGACCGCGCCTCTGCAATTTCTCGCAGATAGTCATGGAGTGTTTCCCTGACTCGTATTCCAGTTCTTTCTTTCTGAATCACGCACTTATTCAATTCAAGTCTTTGAAAATATAAAGAGTTTTTTATAGCCATTTCATTACTGTATACATTTTCTTTGTAAACTGTCTGATAAGAATTCCAAGACTGTTATTCCTTGACTGTGCTTGAAAACTTCCATGACTTTTCTTTATTTTTCCATGAAAATTTACGACAACTTCATAGAAAGTATACGAGACTTTATAAAAATGATGGCCCGTCCAAAAGTCCAGCACTAATCTACGAAATGTTCCAAGACTTATTTTTTCCGTGTATACAAAGTAATTCTCAAAAAAAAATTTAAACAATATAGGATTTCAATTTTCAACCAAAGGAATTATATTTTTGAAAATTAAATGCAGAACAAAAATAAATATTCTCTGCCCTAAGGTATACGTCCCAGAAATCGTGACCATAGGAGATTTCGTTGACTTCAAATATTTAGAAAATTGTTTTGGAAGGATAATTTTAAAAATGATTGGTACTGATTGAAGCATTAAACATCCTAGAATAGTATAAAAATTGTTTTTACATTATATTTAATATTACTTTTTATTTATAAACAATTAAAGGTCAAGAAGCACCTATGTCCCAGTTATAGTGATTTCCAAATCTGCCATGTACTGGTAATCGTGAGTCGTTGTCCCAGTTTTCGTGCAAAAAGTTAAGTTTCCTTGAAATCAATTTTTAGCGATTTGAAGGTGTATTTCAAGTGTATTTTGGTATTTTAACTATACTCTAATGAAATGAAAGATGTATTGTTAGTCTTATATTAATTGAGACCTCCGAGATGAAATCCGTCGAAACCTAACCTCAAAATCGAATCTTCTGATAGTTCTAATACCTCTGATGGACATTATAGTAATAATTAATCATAATAAAAATAGGTTTTCTTTTAAGATGTTTAGTTTTTATTTCAGTTAAAAATATATACTTGAACTATAGTAGACTTGAATTGCCTTCCTTTTTGAAATAAAGTTTGAAAAATAAAATTGAGTTTTATAAAGTGTAACAAGGCAAAATTTTAACTTCAAAAATTAGCATTTATTTATTAATTATTTGAAGTCGGGTACCTTCCGCTGCGTGGCACGACACTCCAGGGGCATATTTTAAGTTAGATTCAAGAATTTAGGATTAATTTTTGGCTTCATTTTTTTTTTTATTATGACCCTTGCCTCGACTGAGATTCGCTTGTTGCCGTCGTTATCCAAGGATTAAGATTCTCGTGTTGAATCTAGTTCTGCCTTTCCGTTTGCTGTCTCCAATAGTCCCGGAACCTGGCTGGAAACCTTGGATGCCTCCAGAGCTAGGGATAACTCCGGATTATTTTCGCTAGGCTTTGGGGATGAACTTAGTAGCCTTGGAGCTATACCTTTGTCTGCACCAGTAATCCTTATGAGGGAGAAAGTCCTCACATCGCCTAACAGGGTCCTCGACGCTACGGCACTGGCCGAGAAACCAGCCTATTCAAGACTCCCGCGATGGGATGTGAATCAGGTCTGGTTGTCCCCGATTTGTTGTCGTATGTGTACCAAATGCGGACAACTCTCGTGCCAGAGAGGACGAGAGCTTCCTCATTTGCCGGAAATACTTCAGATCTACACTTCGATATTTTTGCTTAGTTACAGCCTTTAATTGAGCCGCCCCTGCACCTCTTTTCGTTTTGGCGGCAGGGCAGAGAACAAGTCTAGCGGCGTGACACCAACCACACGGCAGCGGCGAGAAAGCAACCAATCAGCGCCGACTTGTGGGGACTCACCCTAAAGGCGGGAGAGACGACGCGCTCCACATCGAACAAGCCACACTCTCAGTCGTTCCGCAGCCACGCAGCGAGAAGTCACGCCAGCTACCGGAACTTTTTCTTTTGTTGTAAAAAGTCTGTTAATAGTAGAGTCATTTTTTTGTGGTATGTGAGGTAAGGTCAAATTCTTGTCGCCGGGAGGTTTGGGAACCTTGCGGATCCCCCTGTCCTGTTTAATGAGGTTCAGTCCCCAGTGTTAGATCCGTAGAGTTTTTTTTTGTGTGTGTTCGCTTTTGGAACATGGACACGAGGACACCCTCGAGACTCCAAGTTAACCGGCAGGGTTAAATTCTCTTGTTATGAGTAATTTTGTTTAGTGAAGGAATCAGTTGCTATCGTGTTTTCTTTTTTTTTTTTTTTACACGCGGAAGATCATATATCACGCCTAGTTAGCCTTTTCGTTTTTCTAAGAGTTCTCACGACGCCATTTTGGCCTCGTGCCGACTATAAAATATCCGCTCCGAAAATGGAATGCGGTCACGAACTTCAAATCGGGTTCTTTTGTTTTCACTACCGGTGAATGATCATTTGAGAGGATTGTCCCACTAATTTTCTTGACTCAGACCCCTGGAGTATCGGCCGAGCGACTCAGCTTATGTAATGTAGTAATTTTCCAGTAGCATTGGATTCTGTACTGCGATCATTAAATTGTCGTCGGTTATTAATTTTGATTCACTAACATAAAATTCTAAACTGGTATTATTTCACTGCATGGTCCCGCCTGCCTGACCCTAAAATTGTCACATCAAGAATATTGCCTCCCCTCTTTTATTTCTAAATAAATTTTACACGCCAATTTTATGATAAATCCATGTTTTCATTTAAGAGTAAGACGGTTTTCGAAAATCCTGGAATTTTCCCCATGCGGCTGACCCACCCCCCTCTATCAACGTATTGACCAAAGGGCTGAAGCCAGCTCGGGCATAAACCTGGCACACGCCCAGTATATTAAGTTTTAAGTGTCCGGTTGGTGCAAGTGAGCCTGGCGCCCAACAATCAATTAAAGTCATTTTTTTGCTTTAAGAAGTTTTAAAGTAATAGGCGTGGCCCAGTAAGAATAAGTTCCATTGAAATTTATCCTTGAAAAGTCATATAAGCTAACTTTCTTCTAGAAAATGGTTAAGTACAACATAATTACATGGGATATAAAAATTTACACACTGGCAATTTGTATCATTAACTTTTTTGCAACATAAATTATAAACAAATGGCGAAATTTGATAAATTGCAGTGACTAAAAAAATCATCTGTATTCGGAGGTCATGTTCTGTTTAGGTTGTCAAAATAATAAAACTATCAATAATTATATAGGTATCTATTACACATTTTTCTTTATATTATGCAGTACAGATTAATGTTAGCTAATGAAAAACTACTCAATAAATATTAGCTTCACTGAAAAATGATAATAAACTAAAAAATTGATAATGCATGGAGAAAAATGAAAGAAGGTCAGTTTGGCCATCTAGGTGTACAGACAGAATATATTGCAGGGTCAACTATAGGACAGCCCTTGAAGATGGCTAAACCGACTATCACTAGAGGGTTAAAACAAGAGGTTCAAATCGGTAGCTATACAATCGAACTAAATATCGATTGTACAAAATTGCATTTGGCCAAAAAGTGGTATAGTTTGTGCTGCTCAGTTCAGGCTGAGCAAAAGTGTTAACAAGACGGTTGTGCGTGAGTAAAATGTGACTGATTATGCGAGAATTTCCCGGTTGGCGGCGTGATATGCATAACCTATAATTTATTTGTCCTATTGAAAGAAAGTGAAAAGGGGGAAATTTAAAAATGTAAATAAAGTACGAGAATCGTGCTTAGCACAAAACAGTTGATGAATAAATTATTTATTTATAAAATTCAAGTGAATAGTGTTTTAGTGGGATGGATTATTAAATTGGTGACAGTTGAGTGATAAATATGTCTGATAAATAAGTTTTGAGCATGGTATGAGTTAGCCGGAAACCATCGAAGACTCATCGTCTTTCTAGGTGAATATTAATTACATTATTGTTAATAAGTGAAGGCAACGTCAAAAAATATAAATTATTTTCCTCTACTTTATTTTGCACAATTTATTATTGAATTGAATTTTAATTAAATTTCATTTATGAAGTTTGTGGGAAACATCTTCTGTTTATTGAATTTAAAAATAAATATTGAATTTGTTCTTGAATAAAATATTTGTATGTGTCATGTATGAAACATAAATATAACGACTGACATAAGTATTAACTTGGCTTCTTGCTATTAATATTCTCATGCTCAACATGTTATAGACGCTCTAGTGAAGATGATTGCTAAAGTGTATATGGACTACAACGAATGTAGACTCCGTGGAAGCACCTTAAGCAGACTTTCTGCAGAAGAGGAATGTAGGAAAAGGTTCCTCAAAAGTTGGCTGGGCAAGGATTGAAAGCTTGGGAGAATCCACTTCCGCCAGACACCGGCAGCAAGTCATTATGGAGTTTCTGGAGAACTCGATTCATCAAATGGAGGATTTTCATTTTCGAATTCATTTTTTGACAACTGGAGGTTAGTAAATTATTTATTATTCTCTGTCGATTAGCTTCACGTCAATAACACTTTATGCATTCAAAATGGTTTGTATGACAATTTATTTTATGGAGTGAATTTTTTTTAGAAGAACCGCCACATACTGGGGAACCTGCAGATACTTGTGCAGCAGTGAGAAAAAATGACTGGTGCGAGAGACTAGTCGCCATGAGAGACATAGTTTTGACATGTCCGATATGCGACAGAGAGTATCGCATAGAAAGGTTTTTCAACAATCACTTGCTAAAAAAGCACAAGCTGAAGCAATGTTCCGAATGCCGCAGCTATTTGAAAGCAGAATGTACAACACATAAATTTCGTACTACATTAAGGCATACAGAACCGCCTGCTGGTCAGGAAGTAGCTGCTACTGATGGAGTGGCTGATGCACACCCAACAGCAACTCTCCCAACCTCGGTTTTGGTTCAGGATCAAGTAGCTGCTAATGATGGAGTGACTGATGCATCATCAACAGCCACTGTATGTACGATTTGTAGCAGGAAGTGTGATGACAGCTTTTAGTTGGAGATACACCTACTGGAATTACACGACGACCAGTTTATTGAGGATGAAGGTGCCCCAATGGTTCTCGATGAGATTCCAGTAACTCAAGTTGGTAACTCGTTTCCTCCTCCGCCTCCTGTAGAGAATCTACCATCAGCAGCATATTCCTTGAACGACCGTATGCAAAATATCCACCAGAATTTTCATTTAAAAAGAAAAGGTAAAATCCTCTCTCAAGCTGGAACATCTAGTGCCGCTAACAACAGCAGAAAAGCTCTTGCAACAGCAAATTCTACAAGTAAGGAACATTCAATTTTGAAAAAATTTTCAACGGTATACAATTGTACTTCGAAATGCCCCTATCGTCAAACAATTTGTTTGAAAGAAGGTTGCACATGGTGTCCAGCTGTCTGGAAAACCTGGAATTCTTTTTGATTTTTTTATCTTCAAAACCTAATTATTCAATTATTTGATATACAAAAAGTCTACTTGGAAGAATTTAATTTTTGGTTGCCGGAAAACATGGAAAAGTTTTAGAAGTTTTTTTAAGAATCGCTGGATATTCTGTTGTAAAATCAATTAAATAATTGATTATTATTGTCCTCTGAAAATATTTTGAAATATATGAAGGCAAAAATATCACGAAAACAATTATTCACGTTAAAAAATATTGCAGCAAAAAACATTGAACATCACACGAATATTTTTATATAGAAATAAAAAAAATTGGTTGTGTTTAGGTTTTCGATAATACTTGCCAAATATTACTAAGCCATTAATACTAAGTTTAAATTTACAGATGGGCCAACGGCAGTTTTTAAAAGCTCAAAGAAGGCTGGGAAAGAAAATGCAAGTCGATCGAGAATCGAAAGCTTATATTTTCACGAGCTGGATACAGAAGAGACTATGTCCATTCCAGCTCACAACCTCTTTGAGCATTAACATTAATCGCACACTTCCAGTTTCTGAAAATTCTGAGTCGGTCATTTAAGAGGGCTGTGTACATGGTCTTTTGCAAGCATGTCGCATTGGAGTATTTTATTCGAAAGTCTTGTGAAAAATATGACTTATGTGGCATGCCTGGATTAGCAAAAGAATAAGTATGCTAATGTGTAGTCAAATTTGAAGCAATATTTATTATATTAAAAATATTATTGGTCAAAGTTACCCTACTTTTGAAGGCTGATTTCATGGACGATATCGAAATATTGTTAATGAAACATTTTTTACAAATCATGCTGTATCTTCTAAAATTATCGAAATTGGAATTTTGGATTGGATTTTTTTTCTGACTGTTACGTTTTTGCAAAAAAAAAGCATATTATACTAATCGATTTGTATACGTTGTTCATGAATATTTAGCCTGCATAAAAATGCTAGTTTGCCATTCTTTTTTAGCATAAACTTTTCAAAAATATTTTAAAGAATAGAAAAGGTTGGGTTTTGCACAAAATATTTTCTTCATGTTTGCAAAATTTGAAGAAAAAAAGAAGAAATATTTTCTGGGAGGCCCCACTTTTCTGATGTTTTTCCATGTTTTTCTGAAATTTATGCTTATATAACGAAGACATCATATCAGACTTATGCGGGCTAAACCACTTATCATATTTCTGTCTCTCTCGCACACTCAACTCAGAATTCCGACGGGTGTCCCCAGCCCTCTTAACGGTAATGTGTCTTAGAGGAAGACGTAGATAACACCATTTAAGAAGGTTTTGAACCGATTAATGCTAATTGTGATATGTTCAACAGATTTTTCATATATGATAAAAGTTTATTATTAGTTACACTTGTATAGAGTCGTCTATTTTTGACTTCTATTTTTGTTTATTTGTAGAATTATCTAAAAAGTTGGAAAAAGTACTTGAACTTTTTTAATGAAGTCTATAAAAGTGTATAACCAAAGGAATACAAACTGAACTAAAGTTTCAGTTATAAGTAAGAGTTGATTCGTGATTTTCTAAATGTATATTCTATAGGATTAGTATTGAGATTCCTCTTAAAAATTGCAGCAGCATTTAAAGAATATATAATAACATCAGCCTTCGGTGGCAAAAGAATATTTTTTTCTTGTTTCTTATAATTGTAAGAGTTCAATAGCTCTCTATAGTGTTGTACAAAGATTTTTGTACTATTTTTGTAATTAAAAAAAGTTAGGTATAAATAAGCAGCATTTAATTTTCTTATCAAATATAAATAAATACCTATAATTTTTATTGTTAGATACAATATAATATTTTTCGGATTACAAAACAGTATGTAATTATAGTCATTAATTACTTTGACAATCTGGACATTTACACACTGTATCATTAATGAAAAAAAAATCGTATCAGAAAACTTACCTTTTCTTTTTGTAATAAAATAAGCCGCATTTAATTTTCTTATCAAATATAAACAAATACCTACAATTTTTATAATTTGATGCAATATAATATTTTAGAAAAAGTGCCAAGATTCAAATAACAAATGCATATGAGAGCCCTGCCAGAACAAACCAATTTTTTTCAATAATTTTCAAACATTTATTAATATTCAGGGTGACTGTATTGTACTATAAATGAAATTTTATTTTGATTTTTGCACTTTAATTGCGTTCAAATGATATACTTTTGTATACTATTGGCAATAATGGGCATCAATATTAATTTTCAGGTAGAGAACAAAATTTTATTTGTTGCAATTAGGAGTAAAAAAATCTAAAAGTTAATTACAGCAATTGCTGGACAAAAATATTCTCGCCTCCTTTGAATCTTTTTTGAAAATTCTACAAAAATATTTTCTAAAGAACATTTTTGAGTTGCAGTCAGAACATTTTTGCTTCATTTAGCAAGACAGTAAAGTGGAGCAAGAAACTATTTGTTAATGAAATTGTTAATTTTAGGAACAATTAGTCATTAAAATTTTTCCTCAGTGCATAGTACAAATATTTCAGTCAAAAATGAATAAAAAGGAACTTATTTTACACAAGTCCTTGATAATTCATCCTTTTCTTCAAATTTAATGAAAAAATGAATCGTGAAATGTTTAATGGCAAGCCACATAATTATTCTTGCATAATAAACTTCTTATTTTCTTTATGTAAGGCACGAAAATCTTTTTTTTTTACATTTAGGCACCGTTTAATTTTTGAAAAAATTTGTTATATTTCATTACAAACTGCAAAAGTGGGTAAAAAAAATTGTCACCTAAAAATTTTCCTCTTTTGCAAATATAAGGTTCTAAAATTGTTTGTTGAAATGACGGGTTTCTGAGACATTAGTTATCTACTACGGATCAGCAAACAAAGAGCTGTACTAATTTATGGAAAAATTCATGATCTCTAGATACGTAAAAAATTGGCATCCATCAAAGTATTAAAGTTACGAAAATAAAAAATTTTTAAACGTATTTTATTAATGCGCAATTCTGTTTTCCATTTTCAATATATTGATTTCCGACCCATCCTGATTTATCCATTTGTTATTTTTGATCTTCATACGATTTCAGTTTGAAAGCGCAAAATGAAAAATATTTGTTTTGTGAGCCTCTCAATTTCAATTCGGAAGAGTACACTTAAGTTTCATTTTGTGTTCATGATTTTCAATTTAGTGTTTGGAATTATTTGAAAAAATATTGAGTTGTTTGCCAAAATCTTTCTGTAAAGTTTTAGAATTCGGAAAAATAACTTTTTCAGGGACCCCCATAAATGTATTACGTATTTTGTATTTTCTATTTGTGCATTTTTAATTAAAAGGTCAAATATTCACCAAAAGAGATGGATTTTCAAACATCTATTATAAGAACTCAAATTTATATATATTTCATATATTTCTTTGACAACTAATCTACTTGTCTGTTAAAAGTCCCGAAGTGTAAAAAATTTGAAAAAAATTATGTCCTGCTGTTTAGAAAGCAAAAAGACAAGCGAAAGGAAGCACGTGTCTATAATTTTATATAGGTAAGTGATTGAATCCAACTTCATGTATTTAAAATTAAAAACCTTTTTTGGCAACAATCTCAATTGTAATATATTTCAATGAGAATTCCTCTTTTTGGGTTGAAAGTGGAACTACTTTGTTGAAATTATTTTTTTTTTTCGTTGAATATTTATAATATCACTTGAAAATTCATCTGTGCCGTTGAAGATTTTTTTTGTGTTAACATTGATTTTTTTCACTGACAACTTAAACATTTCATTTCTGAAAAATAGATAGATTTTTCAAGTTGAAAATGCTTGCTTGAAAGTTAAACTCTTTTGTTAAAAATGCATTTTTTTCATTGAAGATTCATTATTTGACTTAAAAATACACCTCTTTGGCTGAAAATACAACTGTTTTGTTGAAAATTCCTTTCTCTCAATTAACCATAAATTTTGCAACTGAAAATTTGACTTTTCATTAGTCAACAATAAATTCGATTCTAGGTTTTTTAATGACTGTTTTCATCAATAAAAACTTGAATTTTACTGCTTGATCTCAAGGTTCTGAAAGGAAAAATCCAAGTTTTCTTTCAAGCCCAATAACCAATTCGAGAAATATGTCCTTCTATGAAAAAAGTCAAATTTATTCTTGAACTTCATTTTTGAAAGTCAGATATTGATCTTTTTTCAAAAATGGTTACAGCCAATAAAAAGAGCGTGAAAATTTTTTTCGAAACTGTAGTACACAAGATATTTTCTGTTTATGATTTCAACTAAGAAAGCTTTCAAATATAAATGAGGTGTATATAGCATTCATCAATTTTAAATAGCTTCATCTTTGACGCGAGTAATATTTCATATTATTTCTCGCACAATAA
>CAKNYM010048789.1:0-18627 GCA_932195095.1 Andricus curvator
CTGTTGAATTTTCGTGATCATCAATATTTTCTATAACCGCAGATACTTTCCTTCTCTGATCGTTCGTTTTATTCCATTTATTTGCGCGTTGTCTGTTACGGTTGTTATCGCTCTGTCGCCTATCGCTGTTACCGTCTCTCGTACTAAGATCCCTACTTTTCTGACGCCAATCTTCTCTACCTTTATCTCCATCTCTGTCTGATTTAAATCGATAATCATCTCTCTTCTTTTTTTTATAATATTCTGGTTTTTCGTCACTATCTTTTCTATATAGATAATCGCGCCTATCCTCTTTAATTCGATAATCATTTCTCTTTTGTTTTTCATAATATTTTGGTTTTTCGTAACTATCTTTTCTATATAAATAATCGCGCCTATCCTCGTTGTTTCGATAATCTCCATCTCTTTCTCTAAATGTAGGTTTCCCCCAGAATCTTTCTTTTTTATCCTGATCGTGATTTTCGCGATTTGTATATTGTCCCTGGAATTCATTTTTACCCTGATAATCTGAACAAAGTTTTCTTTCTCCATATCCTTGATTTCTATTATTGTATCTTTCGTCGTATTTTTCAGTACCACCGATCCAAGCAATTGTTTTGATAACTTTAGCGGTGTCCCCAAAGTCAACCGCTGCTAATAAATCTTGCACGCGTCTTGGTAACTTCCTAACAATCCGATAATTTCGCATGTATTCTGACAATGGTGGATCTGAATAATTTGCATGTCTGAGCTGATCGTGAAAATAACTAACGAATGAACCGTCTTCTCTCATAAAATAACGATTTCTCCACGCATTCCCTCTTTCAAAAAAAGAGAAAGTGTATTAAGCTGGTACTATAAAATAACCTATAATATAAGTAGACTTAATCGATTTAAGGATGGCAGCAAGGCACGCTTTTGTTTGCAGAAAAAGTAGTATGACTAAAATTTGAACAATATTCATTCAAATTAAGAGCTCAAGATTACTTTTTCAAGCAAATAGGATTATTATAATTTATTTTACGTCTTGAAGCTTCAGGAAATTTTGCTTAAAATGAAGTAAAATAAATTCAATATTTTTTTTTAGGGGATGATCTAGTATCTCTAAATAGGTTCGAAAATTATTATTCATTCTTGTGAATTATTATAGCATGCACTAATTTTGTAACCGTTATAAGGGTATTAGCGCTGGTATCTCACTAAATCCAAACGAGGTCGTAACTTGCACCTGGATAAAAACATTTTTAAAGATAACTAACCTTCTCTTGACTAATTTTGAGCAAAACAAACATCACTCTATGCACTTAAATTTGTCTCACAATATTGCCACAAATGGTTTATGATATATATACCAATATAAAATTATCTGGTTTAAGAAAAATGACAGCCTCTTTTTCCTATTGCAGAGTTGAGTTTCGAGTTTGAGCGCCCACCTAATACAGATCCTATTCTTGGTCTTCCTCGCTGAGCACTTTCCTATTCTCCAAACAGATACCATTCCCCTGAAAGGTCAGTCCTTGCTGCAGGGCCTCCTCTTCGTGCTACGTCCAAGTTTCCTCTTGCCAGGCATCGTTATTTAACCATATTTGGATTTCAAATTAGACTACTTGAACTTATTCGTCTTATTCCCAACATCAATCCGCCCCGACGATTCAAAATTCAAAGGTAAACTTTTCCTACTGATAAACCAATCTTAATGCTCGAAAAACGAACAAATCCATTAGGCAGCCGTCAATCAACCCCAAAGAATTTGAGATTATTAGGTTATTATATTATTACATTAAAAAGGTCAGTGTATAATGGTCCTCCAGACTTCAATCTTTTTTTTTATTCCCCAGTTTCCCTTTTTCGGAAACGGACAGAAAAAAAGGCTTTTTATTACAGTACGGAAATATTATAGAAGAAAATTTATTGCCAGCTTATAAATTACTAATTCACATTGTCCATAATAAAGATTCTATATTGACGCTCGTTTTTTGCGTGTTTTTTTTTCTCGCGAAATTTTCTGTCATGCCAGTGTGATAATATATTAGTGTACGTAAGTCTGACATCTTATCAAATTATCTTCCCACTTTAAGCAATATCAAGTCTTTCCTCTTGAATGGAAAAGCTTTCATTCAAATTCGAATAACGATTACAATGATGTCCGACATACTATCACAGTTTTCATCCAACTTTAGAAACAGTTTAATAATGAATAAAAGGCCCAATCGATGGTCCATTAATCACAAAGAAAGAAAATGTCTTTCCCTTTTTACAAAAAGTTCTTATCTGAAGAGAGAATTTTATTTATTTTAGTAGGTAGTTTTCTTTTGCATAACAAGATACATGCAGGAAAACATCTTTGCAAAATTGTTATACATTTTGTTGTTAAATATTTCAAATCGATTAATATAAGATTAACATTTTTATGATTAGAAAATGTCAAATTTAAACCGTTGAATTTGAAGAATTTCTCAATTGTCAATGTCTTAATTGTTCCTAAGATCAAGACAAAAAATCGAATAAAAAGAGCTTAAAAAAGTGAGCTTTGTAGAAAAGGAAGATAAAAGATTTTAGGTTACAGTATAATTGTTACTTTGGTTCTAAAAAAATCGGCAAATAGTTTATTCGCGGGTTTTTTCTTTAACAAAAGAAGTATTGCATTATTTTCCTGTATTTTGAATCTTCCAGGAAGAGGAATATTAGCAGGGAAAGGTTACAAAGCGAAAAAAAAGAAAACTGTAGGAAGACAATCTTTGATGAAAAATGTTATTAAAAAAATGTAGTATTAAGCAGTAATGAGTCTTTTTGAATTATATGATCGAAGTTAACTTCAGTGTCTGCACGTTTCAATTCATGACAATAAAACCCGTATTTGCATCTCACTTGAACAAATAAAAAAAGATAAATAAATTATAAGCTCTTTTTCCATTTATTGCGATAATAGGACACTCATAAAATATATTATCTATGAAACCTGAAAGACTTAATCATCAGACAGTTTCGAAGCCTTGAGTTTGGAGAATAATCAAAGGAACCAGTGAATGAATAATGATAGCAATTTAATTCCTTATAAAATGACAATTAATCAGCGGACGAAATTTTCATCGCAATTTCAAAAGCACATTTTTCTAATGAAAAAAAATCAAGTATGTGCTGAGAAGGCTAGTTCTAAAACTTGTTTTTAATGTTCATACACACCAAAAAATATAAGAGAACTTTTGGTTTGAATGCCAGTCCCCTTTTCCCATTATTCAGTTGCTACTCGTAGCCGTCTCATACTGGTTACCGCTATTCAATTCTGTTATCATATTTGATAGAATTCAAGGCCGTATCCAGACAATTTTTTCGGGACGTATTCATATTTTCCGAATAGGGGATTTGGGGGAAATTATATTGGTTTTTCAGAGTTTCAAATGGGCCATTCTAGTAGACAATATACAAAATGACAACGTTCACACAGGATATACCTCAAACCTAGAACGTTACATAAACCCTGATATCTTTTTTCACGAATTTATCAACTCAATTGTTTGCCTTCGTAACAGCTAATTCAATGTAAATATGTGAAAAGTACAAATCGGACGCTTACAATGTGTGAGATAACGACTATAGGATATATGAATTACATATTCCAATTAAATATTCTTTTCGTTACATTGCTCATCAAATTCTTCGTTAACACATTAATCAGTTTTTCCTCTAATTGCAAAAGATGATGATTGTTTATACTCTCGCTTTATCCTTTGCTGTTATCCTTACTTCTATTGGTAAGTATTGTACTATAATCCATCTATAATTTTAGGGTTATTTTTTAAAGCTATACGCGAATCCGAATGCAATATAAAGTACGCTCAACTATAATTTTTTCTCGGGGAATCCAGAATGCTATGGAAAACAAATAAAGCTAAAATTGCAATTATACCCCCTGTTATGTACGCTAGAGAGACCTGGACCAACCAAGAAAAGGATGAGAGTAAAACTAACGCGGTTGGCATTCAATTCCTGTGTAGTTTATGCGGTAAAACGCTGATGGGCAAAGTCAGTAATAAAGAGGATTCTTAAAGCATGCGGTGTAGAGAAAACTCTGTTTTACAAGGACGAAAGAAATTGGTTAGAATGGTTCCGGCATGTTGAGAACTTGAAAGAAGAATGACTGACGAAACACGTATATTTAGGTGAAGTAAATGGTAGCGTAACCAGAGGCAGACCGAGGAAAAAAAGTCGGCCAGTACACAGATTTTCTGGTAAATGTATGTGTGTTTTTTGTAAAACCGTAAACTTACCGTCAAATGAGGTGTTGTTTTCTAACCACTACTTCAAATTTTACTAATGAGAGGGGATTCAGTTCACAAATGGAGGATGTTTTTTGGAAACTTATTTTTGGTGTTCCAGAAAGCTTGACGAAAGCTGCAAATTTTGGCGTTGTTATTTTGTTTATTGTAAAACGGTTTTAAATGAGAGTAGGTGTAAAATAGTCGCAAACTGTGGTGTAGCCGTTTTAAGATTTCTTTAATTTTTGTACAAGAAGGGGTAGTCTTCACCTAAAGCGGTTGTTATGGGTCAATTATTTTTGAGTCTTCAGGAGAGCCGTAAGATAGGCGTAAAATAGGGCCTAGTTATTTTTCGATTTTTATAATTTTTTAAGTGGTGAAGGAAATACCTTACGACTACCTGCCTCCCCCGGAATATAAAGATTGATTTTTTTAATAAACTTGTAGAGCCGTGAATACCCTGCCATGCTTTCTCTGCCACTTTTATCACTTCATGAATGGCTCCAACGATCGAACTTTTTTTGCGAAATCCGTACTGTTGGTTTGCAAGACCTAATGCTGCATTGATAGCTGCTGGGGGTCATGCGTGAATCATTATCTCCAGCATCTTCCCCGCGTGGTTCAGCATATACAATGGCCTATAAGACGATCGGACGATTGGTGGTCATTCTTCTTTGTTCATCAACACCAGCCAGTGTGTATTTCACCTGTTGCTAAACACCCCCGCTTGTAGATGAAGTTTTCATGATGAAGATCATGTTCTGGGGTTTGCCACCTGGGCCAGGTGATTTGCGATTTCCGAGTCACATGGCAGCGTCTTGAAGCTTTCTTACACTGAAAATTAATACATCCCCGGGTAAGTGATACTCTTTATGAGGTCTCCTAATGTTAGCATCACAATTTTTTACCCGAGGCCCGAGGTATTATTGTTTAGTTCCTAGCCTTAATGGCTCTGTCAATCCTCTTCTTGACTCTTATACTGAAACTTTGAATCTCTTGTCCCGCCATGTTTTGCTTCTCGGTTCTCGAGGTATGCCAGTTATATGTTTTTACTGCGCTCTTTTCCGAGTTTGTCATTGAACCTTAGTGAAGACTGTTTCGTCCTTCTTTTGTGACGACCGGATGCCTGGGTCTTAAGTTTCCACCACTAGCTGGGTTTGGGGAGTTTTCAGCACAATGCTTCATCCAATTACTGCCACTTAACATTTTCAGCAATAATTAATTCTTTCACGCGGTGAAAGCTCTCTTTCTAGACCTCCTGTTGCGCTACATGATCATTAATGCTCACACGTGGTATTATATCTTGCAGAGTATCAAAGTGCTTTCCTTCGTCTTTCTCCAGTGTTTCGCACTCTTGCCTCATCTTTCATACGGGATTTTAGGATATTTTATGAATTTCAGGGGATTTCTGGTATCATTTTTTTATAGTAGGTACGCTGGAACATAATAACGATAATCGCAGCCCAATGGGATCCTGGGACCTAGAGTACAATCTAATTAAGGCTTCCAAAGGAATAATTACTTAATGTTGAGCGCCAGTCACCTTGAAGAGAATTCACTTCTAAGAAAACTCTTAATTTGAAAAAATACTTCGAAAACTTGATACTATATTGCCGTAGCTCAACTTCCAGGAATAAAGATATTAAAAAAGAAATGTTTGTGAATTAAGAAAACCATTATTACGTTTTCACCTGAAAGTCGTTGCTCGGGGATGTGAATAACAAAGTCATTTTAGAAATTTGCAAGTATATGAAAAGAAATTGCCTTAACAAAGAGTGGTTCATACCCGCGCAAAAAAATTGTCTACAGCAATCACAAATATATTCTAAATCCTTAAATCAGGAGAACTGCACCTCAAACGAAATAATACTAAACAACAAAAATTAAAGAAAACAGTTCATTTCTCTGACACCTTACCCGGTTTCTTAGAGATCAGTCCCTCAAAGATTCAAAAATACAAATCTGGCTTGGAAGTGAACTTGCCAAAATTTTTCCTCAGCAAGCAAAAAAAACTCACTTTTTCTTGTCGCTTCCCTCCGCTCCCGCCAAAATCTCTGTTCTACAGGTGCTCCCCTCTTCACTTTGTATCTGCTTTCCCAGTCAGTGAAATACACCTTGGTGTTTTTCATTGAACAATTTTTTGTAGGCTCTTTCCCTTTTGGAGCATTGTGGAAAAAAATATTAAGGAAAAACAAAAAGTATGTTGATATACTAGAGACTTGAAGAACACGTAGGCATATTGAATTAACAAATTTTCATCATAACAAATTTGATCAATGTACAGATTAGAATTCTCAGACCATGAAATCGATTGGGAATACATTGAAACATTACATATAGATTATCTATAGAGAGAATTTAGGAACGGTAAATATTCTTTGATTCTACGTCCGGAAAACAACAATGAGCTTATAAAAGAAAAAACCATTTTGCCTTGACTTCAGTCAGACCACTTGGTTTTACCCAGACCAAAATGATTTGGATGAAGTCGCACAAAGAGGAGTTTTTCATTTTACAATACTCTACAGACAATGGGAAACCCAAACGGGAGCTAAAGAAAATGATTTGCAAAAAAAAGAATGAGGTAACTCCATTAATCCACAAAAGGATCAAAATAATCTCCATTCTTTATTATAAGACTTAGGCCAATTTACATAACTATAAAAATTGTTGAACAAAAAGGTAATGAAATTAACATGTAAGGTCATATAAGGAACGCATTGTACTGACCAAAACGAGAAAGTATAGTACGGTGGTACTAGAAAAGATCCTACAAATTTAGTAGATTTAATTGATTTAAGGAAGACAACAAGGCACATTCTTGCTGGCCAAGAAAGTATCATTACACAAATTGTAACCACATTCTTTCAAATTTAGAGTTCACAATTAGTTTTGAAAGCTAATAGCAATACTATAATTTATATTACATCTTGAAATTTTAATAAATGCAGCTTTAAATAAAATAAAATTAATTTAATGTTTTTTTGGAGGGTATGATCTCTAAATTGGTTCGAAAATGATTATTTTTCATTTTCATGAGTTATTATAGCATGTACTAATTTTATATCCCTTACCCAAACGTCCGGCAATGTCTTCAAACTTATCTGACCATATTGCCACAGACGTTTCATGATATACTGACATACGATTGTCTGCTTCAAAAAAAGTGTAATCTACTGTTTCTTGTTGCAGAACTGAGTTCAGAGTTCGAATGCTTGCCTAATGGTGATCCTATTCCTGCTGTTTCTCGCTGCGCACCTGCGTATTCTCTGCACAGATATCATTCTCCTGAAATTTCTGTTCCTGCTGCAGAGCCTCCTCTTCGTGCCAGGTCGAGGTCTCCTTCTGTCAGACATCATTATTTAACCCTACTTGGATTTCAAATTAGACAACTTGAACTTATTCGACTTATTCCCAATATCAACCCCCACCGACAATTCAAACTTCAAAGATACACTTTTCCTGCTAATAAACCAATTCTTTTGCGCGGATTAGGAAAACATAAATCGCAGCCCATGCCAAAAGAAGAACAATACGTTTTAACAACACCTACTAATGATGTCGTTGCAATAATGGAAACTAATAGATTTTTTCGTGGAATATATGATCATGCTGGAAAACGGGTAGGCATAAACATGGAAAGCGGCGTGGTTTTAAAATTGCCCAAAGAATTAGTCAACGAGACTCCATTAGGCACCCGTCAAACAATCTCAAAAAATTTTGGATTGGTATGTTTGAGCGATGTGTAAACCACAATTTTACACAGCATTGCTTTATTCAAAAAAATGTTAACCTCAAATATATTGTAGTTTGTAAATCGAAGCTGGATCAAACTGTTACAAGTAATTGGTACTGACATCAAAAGAGTCAGTGTATGATGGTTCTGAAGAGTTCAATCTTTTGTGTATACCCCAGTCTGTCTACTTCGGCAACTGATGAAAAAATTCTTTCTATTCCCGTAGGAAAATATTTTAGTGACCACTGACCCGGTGACCACACATAAAATGCATTATTTCATGAACCCGTAAAGATTTTTGAATGCCAAGAGTTAAAGTTGAACTACAGAATTCATTAAAAGTCGGGATTTTATTTTCGTCTTCCTGATGTGATCATGAAATATCCCAGAAGGCCAACTTAGTTCAGCTTAGGCTCACTTAACGCATAATTTAATAAGCTTTCCAAAGGATTAAACAAATATTTTTATCCACATTCTAGACGGTTCGATTGCGTTTGTATAGCAAGGCTAATTTTTGATAGGTCACCCGGTTGGAGATCTGATACTGTCCGTCAGTGAACCCTGTTGCACACTCGAGGTGTGACATCGTTCTCCTTCACTTCGATTAACGAATTATGGTCGTTATCGAATTCTCGGCTCCGGCTGACATCAACATCACATTCAAGAAGATTGAAAAGGAGCAGAGGTTTTAAAATCTGATAAGGGAGCTGCGACGACTGTATCCAGAATGTGCAGTTAAAATTATTGTCCTTGTGACTAGTGCTCTTGGAGGTGCAATGTCGTCGGTAGTTCATAACATAGAAGCCATACTCATCGAAATTTTTTAGAAGACCAAAAGAACATTCTATGAAATCAAAATCACCTTTTGCAACTTCTTCAAGCACACACACACAGTCGGTATTTCTCCGAGATTTGTCAATGCGGCTTTCATTTCAATTTTTTACTGAGATAGCTCTTATATCTGACATAACAGTATAACATCCTGGTGTAGACGTGTTGCTATACCACTCAATGATCATCGGAAGGTCGGCTCATTCCTCATAGGCAAATTGGCTCAGAAGATCTTGGGCCAGTCTGCATCTTCGGAGGATACTCTGGTGAACTACCCTTATCGTGTCATTCTTTTCTTTTGGGCCTCGAGATATATCGCTCACATCGACAATCCATGTACGTGATCATCACCTTTGCTGTTGTTGCTGTCTGCACTCAATTAGCATCTCGGTTTATTGGGTTTATTTGCCATCACTTTTGCTGTTGTTGTTCTCTGCACTCAGGTAGCATCTCGGTTCATTTAAGCATCGTGCTGTCCTGTTGTTCCCTGTGCCACATCTCCTGCACTTTGTGTCCTATTCTCATACTGGCATTCAGCCGTTATGTGTCTATAGCCATGACAACATGGAAGCATCGAGTCGTTGTGATTTTGTCGTGCTCTGTGACTACCCATCTCACGGGTGTGAGACGTGATCATAGGTGTGATTTACCGCGGTTTTACTGGAAGCCAGTGTCATTTTCATAGATGGCAGTTGCTCTTAGTGGGACCGCAGAGTCTTGAGAACACGGAGCGACCCAAGGATGAAAGCCTTCTGAATCCATCTCGCAAATGCCTCGGCAAGTTTTTGTCACTAGGGTATGGCTTTGAGGTTTCGAACCAGTGTTCGGCAGGGCCGGGTCGCGGCCAACACCGTAATATCCTGGATAGTATGCCTTCTAGGTAATCAGCGTGTGCAGGTTACGCTCTGCACCTATCGCTGGGAACTTCTTGACGTAAAGTGCGGTTACGGTATAATGAGGTGGAAATTAGAACGTCCTGGCAAGAGAAAATGTAACCCTCCGTACCTGAATTAGGTCCTGATGATCTGAGGAAAGCAAAAGTTAGCTTCTCCGACAAGGGCAGATTTTATACATTTTTGTAAAAGTTTTCGTAGATTTTCTAGTCGAGAAACTGTCAGGGGAATTTTTCAACCTCTGCTTTCTTTATTTGGGCTTTTAGAATTAAGGCATCTAGATGGATACCAATACTAAATGGACAGAAAAACTTTTGAAGTCACAACATTAATAAATGATGAACAAGTAGATAAGATTTTATACAGAACATTATAGCTAGAATATTTATTTCAAAGATAGCACTGCAATATTTTTTATTATAGTTATTATATTATGCGATGTGAATATTCATATTTGAAGCCATTCCGATAAGTTTTCGAAGAATGTTGTGTGTGCCGTTTTTGTAGACACTATCCGAAATTACAGCGTATAGACCGAGTTTCCGTCAAACATAAAACATTATATAAATTGTGATATCAGTTATAACGAATCTAGTAAATAATTTTTTTTTCTTGAAACTGTCTGTATAAAGAAGCCTAAATATCTCAGAGGGAAAAAATTGACGAATGTAATACAATATTAGATACCGACTATAAGATATGCGTATTAACTGAAATAATGAAGCATTTGAATTATTATCATTAGTAACGTTGTAAATAAAATTCTTTATTGATACATTGTTTAGTTTTTCCTCTAATTCGAAAAGATGAGGATTGTTCATACTCTCGTCCTATCCTTGGCGGCTATTCTCAATTCTATTGGAGAATATATTAATATGATGATGTATATGATGATTCATGATAATCCAATATTACTTCAGTCTAAAATATTCCTTTTTTCCGTGCAGTTAAGAAATTGTAATTCGAAAAAATAACAATTTATAAATATTTATCGATATTTGACTGGTCATTTGAAATGAGTAATTATAAATGAAAAATTAACAACTAGTCAATTCAAAAATGAATCATTCATTTCAAGCAACTTTATATACAAATAATTTAACTTCCAATTTCACAATTATTAATTTTTTCAAATTTCACAAATCCGTTCACCTAGCACCTCCATAATGAAATATGAAAATTTTCTCTGTGTCATAATTTTTGATTATTTTTTAGCTATTTTTGGTCGCCGGCGTCAATTTTTGGGCTCTTACTTTTCTCAAGGCAAGGAATTTTGGGTGGAGGTGCTCAAATTGAAATTAATTACCCCAAAGCTGTTCCTAAGACTCTATTTGATATTGCAATCTCCATACTAATTATGAACATCATCCAAAAACTGCCCCTAGCCCATTTAACTAAACCCATCTGAGCTGAATTCAGCTAAAACAGTAAAAAAATTAAAAATTAAAAAAGGTCACGCCAGACACTTTCACAAGACTTTAATAGATATATCTTAATCCCTACAATGATATTAAACAACCCAAAAAGAGCACACCCAGCACATTTGACATGCCCCATCTCAGCTGCCTTCAACTGAAAGAACCAAAAAATGTGTATTTGAAAATAGTCACCCCTAGCACTCTCACAAGACTGTAAGTGGATATTACCAGTTCTTCAGTAAAATCTACAAAATCCCAAGAAAACAACCCTATCTCATTTAATAAACCCCATCTTAGCTGCCTTTAATTAAAATAACCATCACATTTTAAATTCAGAATATTCGCACCGGACACGTTTCCAAAATTCTATTCGATATCGCCATCGATATAATATTATTGAAAGTACCGAAAAAACTACCTCTAGTACTGTTACTCAACCCCGTCTCAGCTGCCTTTAATTAAAACATAACAAAAAAATTTGAATTGAAAATCATTACCCTAAAAGCTTTCAGAAGACTTTGATTGATATCCTTACATCCATCATAAAAAATTTTAAAAAGTTACAAAAGACCACCCTTGGTACAGTCAACGAGCTCCATCTCAGAGGACCATTTCGCTGGCCCTACCACCCACGCAAATTTAACTTTTTTGGGGCCAAATATTCAATGCACCACTTATTCAAATTTGTTCAACCAAAATTAGAATTTTTGCAACACCGGAAGTACCTGATTTGTCAAAGAAAAAATACTCGTGGGGCCAGCAAAATATTTCGCTTGGCCCCACATTATCCAAAATCAACTTTTTATGGGCGCATTATTTTCGTCTTGATTTTTTTCAATTTTTGCAACAAACTTCAACCCCTAAAAACTGCCCTTTATGCGGCAAACACCATGGCGAGGCCAGCGAACTATTTCGCCAGCCCCGGCATTGTCCAGTCCCGACTGTCGTTTGCCGCATAGGGGGCAGTTCTTAGGGGTTGAAGTTTGTTGCACAAATTTGAAAAAATTCAGACAAAAATAATGCGCCCATATAAAATTCATTTTGTAAAATGCCGGGGCTGGCAAAATATTTTGCTGGCCCGCCATGATGTTTGCCGAATAGAGGGTAGTTTTTGAAGGTCGACGTTTGTTGCACAAATTCGAACAAATTAAGGCGAAAATATTAGGCCCATATAAAGTTTATTTTGGACAATGTCGGGGCTGACTGGTGAAATATTTTTCTGGGCCCGACGTGGTGTTTTCCTCATAGGGCGTCGTTTTTTAGGGTTAAAATTTTTTGCAAAAATTTAAACAAATTAAGACAAAAATAATGCGCCCATATAAAGTTTATTTTGGACAATTTCGCTGACCCCGCCATGGTGTTTGCCGCATAGGGGGTAGTTTTTAGGGTTTAAAGTTCGTGGAATGGACGTGCCACATGTTGGCCAACAGGAATCTAACCACGACTAAGGGTGATGTCACTCTAAGTGGAACCATTGACTCGGGATGTCCGCAGGGGGGAGTTTTATCGCCCTTGCTGTGGTGCCTGGTAGTGGATGAATTGCTTCATCTACTCTCGAGTCAGGGTCTTCACGTCATAGGCTAGGCGGACCATATATTAGTTATCGTGCGCGGTCAGCATTTGGATGTGCTCTTCGGAGAAATGCGGCAAGCACTGATGATAGTGGACTCATGGTGCAAGAAAACTGGATTATCGGTTAATCCGAGTAAGACAGATGCGGTTGTTTTCACCAGAAGGTACAAGTGGGGAACTACGAGTACATTGAAACTTGGAGGACAACAGCTAGAAATCAAAGAACGAGCCAAATATCTAGGAGTATTTCTGGATAAGAAGCTGTCATGGAATGAGCTCCTGGAAAACAAGTGCAAGAAGCTAGTAGCGACCCTATGGCTCTGTAGGAGAGCCATAGGGAAAAGCTGGGGCCTGAAACCGGAGACACTTATGTGGATTTACACAGCGATCTTGCGACCCAGGTTAACCTATGCGGCGGTAGTCTGGTGGAGCAGGGTCGAGCTGTCCACTGTGAAGTCTTGACTGGAAAGGATCAGGGTACTGATTTTGAGAGGCGTCATTGGAGCTTCGAAGTCGACACCCCGGATGGCACTGGGGGCACTAATAGGTTTAGAGCCCCTGCATCTTACCATCAAGGCCGTGGCTGCGAAGGCGGCCTGGAGGCTAAATTTGGTAAATGACAGAAGGATCTCGACAGCAGTGAAGATCCCAGTCGACATTGCGAGAAGGCCGACCCTGAACATGCCCAGGGAGAAAATGGTCACTCGCCACCTCTTCGACAAGAAGTATCGAGTTAGCCTATCCACGAAGGAGGAATGGGTTAACGGAGACGCATACCTGCCCTGTGATGGAGACAACTGGTTTACAGATGGCTCCAGGAACGAGGAGAAGGCAGGAGCCGGCGTATATCGTAGAAGGAATGGAATGGGCTTCACAATTGAGATGGGGTTCTACGTCACAGTTCTACAATCTGAGATTATGGCCATACTCCAGTGTGCCTATAAGGTAAGGGAGTACGGCAATAAAAGGAACATCTGTATCTGTTCAGACAGCAGGGCTGCTATACTGGCCTTGAATGGAACAACGACTACGTCGCTATTAGTACTGGAATGCTTTGAAGCACTAAATACGTTAGCCACCGAAAACCGAGTCACTCTGCTATGGATCTCTGGACACAGTGGTATCAAGGGCAATGAGATATCGGATAGACTAGCCAAGCTAGCAGCAGGAGGAAATTTTACTGGGACCGAACCAGTGGTAGGTATTTCCAGCAGGTCAGTCACTGAAGTAATTAATAGTTGGCTGACTGAGGAACATCAGAATGAGTGGGACCTGGTTTCTGGTTTCAGACAGGCCAAAACACTCTTGGGCTCAAAGCTTAACTCCAACCGAGCTAGGGAAATACTCAAGCTCGGGAGGAATGAAATTAAAGTCCTAACAGAACTATTCATAGGACATGGGAAGTTAGGATATCAAAGACATAAGAAAGGGCTTGCAGAAAGTCCCCTCTGTCCTCTCTGCGGAAAGGATAATGAGACATCTACTCAAATCCTTTGTTACTGCCCTGCGATTGCGGGGAAAAGTCTAACACTCACAGGTAATTATTTTATCAGTGAGTTGGAGATATCGGCCAATAGCGTGGCTGCGGTCCTCTCCATATGGAGAGGGCTATGGGGTCATGCTTAGGCTTACAAGGGGACGCAACGGGATTACCCAAGCGTCAGGGTCTGCTAAGGTCTCAACCCAGAACTAATAATAATAATAAGAACAAAATAATGCGCCCATATTAAGTTGATTTTGAATAATGTCGGGGCCAGCATAATATTGCACTGACCTCGCCAGTGTTTTTTTGAGAAATCAAGTACTTGCGGTGTTGCAAACATTTTAATTTTGGTTTAACAAATTTGAACAAATCATGCACTGCATATTTGGCTACAAAAATGTTAAATTTTCGTGGGTGGTGGGGCCAGCTAAATGGTCCTCCGTCTCACCTGCCTTCAACTAAAACAGCCAATAAATTTTTAAATAAAAATAATCACCCCAAAAACTTTATCAACGCTCTAGTTGATATCTCCTTTCCCATTATTATAATTTGAAAAATCCACAAAACACCACCTGGCACAGCTAAAAAACCCCGTGCGTTCTGCCTTTAACTAAAACATACAACAAATTTCTAATTGAAAATAATAACCACATGTACTTTCATAATGCTCTAGTTGATTTCCCCGTCCCTAGATTAATATTTAAAAAACCACAGAAAGCAATATTTAGTATATGTAAAAAACATAGTCTAATCGGGCCTCTTCAAAATACTTTTGTAAATATCTCAATCCTAAAAGTAATAATCAACATCTCCCAAAAACCATTCCCAGCACATTCAGCGAACAACATTTCACCTCCGTCGAAGTGTCTGGTGTTATTTTCTCTAATTTGAAATTTTGTTACGTGTTTTAGTTGGAGGAAGCTGAGACTGGGTCCTTTAAATGTACCAGGGATTTTTTTGAAGGTTTTATATTAATATTATGGGAACGAACGATATCAACTGGAGTCTTCTAAGAATGTCTGAGGTGATTATTTACAATTACCAATTTTTGTTGCTGTTTTAGTTAAAGGCAGCTGTGATTTTAGGGGTTATTCAATAATACGTAGAGGTGAAGACCTCGACTAGAGACTTGTGAATGTGTCCGATGTGACTTTTTAATGTTGAGAATTTCAGTATGTAAGTTAACAGAAATATTGCGAAATTTGTTTATAAAAATGGACTTAAATAATACGTCGTTGATAAGTATTTTTTTCAGTAGCTGATATTTTAATATTTTCAAAAGCAAAATGTGTGTTCAGCAATTCTAGTTTTTAATCTCCGGCTAGTTTCACCTATATAGACTTTATTACAACATTTACATTTAATCAGATAAATAACGCTAGATAAATTTTTATTTGAATTTATTGTAAGCGTCACTCCATTTATTATTTTTCTTTATTTTATGAGAATTATAGTTTAAATATCTGCCAGACCAATAAGGTTTTTTATACCAGTTGGTTAGTAAATCACCATTTTGAGTTTTAATGATTTGTAGATCAAGATAGTTAATAACTTTATTAATCTCACGTTGATGAGTAAAATCTATACAATCTTCATTGCTATTAACGACGTCTAAGAATTCTTCAATCTTGTCAGTAGGAACAATAGCTAAAATGTCGTCCACATACCTTTTGTATAAAATAGGTGTGAAATCTAATAATTTTAGAGCTCTTTTTTCAACATCTTGTAAGAATAAATCAGAAACAACTGGGGATAAAGGTGAACCCATAGGGCAACCCGAAATTTGTTCTGTTAGCAATTAATAATTCATTTTTTGTTATTTTTGTTAAGTTATGATTTAAAATTAGTTGTTCATCAATGTAATCTAAAGCACGATTTAGTGGGATGCTATCAAACATGGACACTACATCTAAAGAAAAGATTAAATGAATTTTTGGTACATTAATGTTTTTTAAAATATCTTTAAGTTCCCAACTATTTTTTACAAACGTACTAATGTTAAAAGAAACAGTTTTTAGAATATTTGAAATATACTTAGATAGAATATAAGTGGGAGAACCAACAGGAACGTTAAACAATATGCACATTGGTCATTAATCTTTTACGTTCCCATTTAATAGCAACGTCATTACAAATTTAAGAATTTCAAATTAGAATAAAATCAAATTCAAAATCCCATTTAACGTCCAATAATCAAGTTAATGTATAGAATTCCTAAAAATAAAACAAGAATTCAACGATCAAATTTGGACAAACACCACAAAATGCTTCTATTGCAATTCCTAAAAACAAAAAAAATTGTTTCTTTGCACAAAAATAAAAGAGAGGAAAGAAAAATGAGAAGGCAACCAACCAAATCCCCTTCCTTCTCTTTTTTATTTCTTTCGTCGTTTTTATTTTTATTATTATCAAATCACAATATGAAAGCATGCACAATATTTACCAAAGTTTCGGTGCTCACACAGCACCCTTATCAAGGCACGAGAAATTAGAGCAGGTAGGAACAGCGACGAAATAACGACGCTATCGCCTCGATACCTGACAAGTGCATGTGGGTCAAAAGACAAATCCGTTACGAACAAACAAGAAATGAGAGAAAGTCAAGACCCATGAGAACTTATTGCTAAATGTAATGAATCATACTAGAATAACTTTTGTTTAATTTATCCAAATCAGTTTTTAAATTAATAGACAACTTATTTTTTTTATATAAAGCATTTCCATGAATTCTCTCTTCCTCTCATTACTTTCACTTTGTAAAATTGCAACATTATCCCAGTCAAACTCATGGTCAACATCAACAAACCCTCTCGTGTGTCTAACAAGAACGCTCTTATAACAACGTCCTAAACGAACATTACTTTTGTGTTCCTCCACCCTAGTATTAAGGAGTCTGCCAGTCTGCCCCACATGATTCATCTTACAGATCTTGCAAGTGATCTTGTAAACAACACCACCTTTTTCGAATTTATCTAAAGAATCTTTATTATTATTATTATTATCGATTAGCGATTCGAACTCGAAAGTTCATCGCCTCATCTACCCGAAACCGCCACGCATCTCTATCCTGTGCATCCTCCATCCAGTTTAAGTAATCATGTCCTAGTTCTTTTAGATCATCCCTTACATTTTTCTCCCATCTGATTCTCGGTCTGCCTAGAGATCTCTAACCAATCGGTTTCCCTCTTAAAACTTGCGCCACTGTTCTTTCATTGCCCATTCTTGCTACATGCCCCGCCCATCTTAATTTACGCGCTTTCATTACTCTATTGATATTTGCTGACCCGTAGAGAGCGTGCAGCTCAACATTATGCAGTTTCCTCCATTCACCAGTCTCTTCGTGCCTCTTTGGACCATAGATTTTTCTAAGTACTTTATTTTCAAAAACTCTAAACCTATTCTCCTCTCCTTTCGTCAGCGCCCACGTTTCACACCCGTACATAATGGCCGGCATTATTATTGTTTTGTAAATTCTTACTTTGATGTTTCTAGATAGCAATCGCGATCTTAGTAGTGTGTTTGCTGCATAGTAGCACCCATTGCCAGCGTGCAGCCGTGCGTTGATTTCCGTTTTAATATTATTTTTGCTAGTTATAATAGACCCGAGGTATTTAAACTCGTTAACCCTTTCGAATTTTATATTTCAGGCCATAAGATCCCCGCTTACATTACTTTGTTCGGATCTGACGACGGTCATATATTTTGTCTTTGATTCGCTAACTTCCAAACCAATATCTTTGGCTTTTGTGATCAAGATCTCTGCGTTTTTAGCTACGGTTTCTTTATCATCCCCTAGTAAGTCGAGATCATCCGCATACCCAAGAATTTGTATTATCCCATTGAGGGTAGCACCGGTCGGATTCACTTGTACTTGTCTGACCACGTATTCTAAAACTAAGTTGAAAAGGACGCACGAAAGTGCATCGCCCTGTTTCAGGCCATCGCGGATCGAAAAGTCTTCCGATAAACTTCTGTTTGCACGTATTCTACCCCTACTGCCGCTTAAGCAAATTTCGATAAGTCTAACTAATTTTCTTGGTACACCCGAGAACTCTAGGATCCAGTACATTCGTTCGCGTATAATAGAGTCGTAAGCTTTTTTGAAATCGACAAATAGCTGATGCACTACTTCATTAAATTCCCATTTCTTTTCTAACAGTTGTCTAATTGTAAACATTTGATCGCTTGTAGATCGGTTTCGGCCGAATCCACACTGGTAATCCCCAATGATTTCCTCGGCAAAAGGAGTTAGTCTACTTAAGATTACATTGGACAGGATCTTATAACATGAAGGCACAAGTGAAATTCCCCGATAATTGTTACAATTCGTTTTATCGCCTTTTTTAAAGATAGGAATAATAATAGAGGTATTCCATTCCTCCGGCATGCGTTCTGATTTCCAAACTGCGCGTATTAATTTACAAATTTGCCTTGTGAGGCAAGGGCCTCCATTTTTTAT
>CAKNYM010048790.1:0-27020 GCA_932195095.1 Andricus curvator
CCAAAATTCCTTACTTTTTTTCACATTTTTCAGTCTGCAAAGCACAACAAATTTTTTACATTTACGTCTTCGAGCTCATTTACGTGGAACACTTGCAGCTTTCAAATGACTATTTCCTTATTACTCTAGCATTTTTTTTGGCTGAGCTGTTAAGCTTCAAAGGCAGATGCCTATAATTTTTGCGCCGATAGTAGATATAATTATCCGATAACTCGAATTGTCGATAACTCGAAGTTTTTTTGCTTCCCTTGGTGGTTCGACCTATCTAAGTTCGACTGTACTTTGTGCAACGTTTTTGTATTATTACTTATCTAACATATGTGGATTTAAAAAATAACATTTATACTTTCAATCATTTTATGAAAAATGTTTTACATAAATTTTTTGTCTATAGAAAGAATTGAGAAAGGAAGAAAAAAGGGAGATGCAAAAGAGTTTAAAGATCAAACAGGGGGGTTTCCAAACGGCAAGGCGGAAGAAAAGTGAGGAGGATAGGTGAGGGAAGGGAAAAGAAAAATGTGAAAATAGCCTTCTGGAATGTGTCAGGCTTGAAGAACAAGAATGAAGGATTTTGGCGGTAGTTAGAAAAGTGGGATGTGATTATGATGAGTGAAACCTGGGCGAATGAGAAGGACTGGAAGGGGATGAAAAGGATGTTCCCTAAAGGTTATGTGTGGACAATGCAAGAAGCAAGAAAGGAACACGTTAAAGGTAGAGGGATGGGCGGCATGGTCTCAGGGGTGAGAAAAGAACTGGCAGTAAAAGGGAGAACAGAGGAGGATAGGGAGGGAAATGATGGAACAATGGTAAGAAGGGTTATAATTGGAAAAGTCAAAATAGCGGTGGTTTATGGATTTAGAAGAAGAGGGGAAGAGGAAGGTTGGCGAGTAATAAGGAGGTGGATGGAGGAAAAGAAGGAAGAGTTGGTTTTGATAGGAGGTGACTTGAATGCCTGGACTGGCGAGCAAGGGGGAGGGATTTGGGATGAAGAAAAGGAGGCCTATGTAAGGAGCTCCAAACATAGGGAGACAGACCGGGAAGGGAGGAGGTTGCTAGACGAAATAGGAGAAACAGGATGGATGACATATACTGGCAATATGAAAGGAGATGAGAAAGGAGAGATCACATTTATAGGTAAGGGAGAAACAGTAATAGACTACATCCTGGCGGAAGAAAGAATGAGGAAGATGATAGGCAGTATGAACGTGGGGAATGAGATAGGGTCCGAGCACTTCCCAGTAATAGCTACACTGAACGGTGGCGTCCGAAAGCGTGGCAGAGGGAGAAAGGAAAGAGGGGGAGAAAGGAACACGAAAATGGGAGTATGGGGAGGGTAGATAAATTAAAAGAGTTTAAACAAAAAATGGAAAAGGAGAATGTTAGGTATGAAAAAGAGGAGGGAGTAGACTCGTTAATTGAAAGGTTGATAGGGTCGATTGAGAAGGTAAGGGATGAGATAGGTACAAAAGAAGGAAGAGAAGAGGAAAAGAGAGACTGGTGGGACGAGGAATGCAGGGAGAGCAAAGAGATAATGAAAGAGTGTGTAAGAAAATGGAGGAAAGGAGAAATGGAGAAGGCGGAGTACAACAGGAGAAAAAGAGAACATGAGAGGATGCTGGAAAGGAAAAAGCAAAGGGGAAAAGAAAAATATAAGGAAGAAGTAGAAAAAGCGATCAAAGAAGGTTGGGTCTGGGATGTGATAAATAGGGAAAGAGGAGGCAGGAAGGTCGTGAATGAAGAAATAGAAATGGATGAGTGGACGGATTATTTCAGGGGTCTGGTAGGGGGAGAACAAAATAGGATCAAAGGGGAAAATAGAAGGATAGTCCAAGGGAAATGGAGGAAGGGAACGGAATAACAAGAGAAGAAGTGGATGAGGCGATAGATGGACTAAAAAGAAACAAGGCTACAGGAGAGGATGGTATGGAGAACGAAGCGATAAAGTATGGGGGAGAAGGGGATAGGGATCTGGAAGATCTGCAACAAGGTCTGGAAAGGAGAAGGGTGGCCGGATGAGTGGATGACAGGGCTCGTGGTACCGCTTGTCAAGAAAGGGGAGGCCAAGAAGGTAGAGGAGTACAGAGGGATCACTCTCATCCCAGTGAGTTATAAAATATACGCAGAAATTCTAAGAAAAAGGTTCGAGAGTCAGATAGAAGAGAAACAAAGTATCCCACACAATCAGACGGGATTTAGAAAAGGGATGGGGACAATAGATAACATTTACGTACTTAACTACTTGGTTAACAGAAATTTAGGAAGGAAAAGAGAGAAATTAGTCGCCTTGTTCATAGACTTTAAAGCAGCTTTTGACTCAGTGAATAGAAAAGTGCTATGGCAGGCCTTGAAAGAGAGGGGAATAGAGGATGGGTTAGTGGAGAAGATAAAGGAAATTTTTACTGAAACCAGGATTAGGGTGAAGATTGTGGGGGGGGGGGGGGGTCCGGACAGGAAGAGGTCTATGGCCAGGGTGCCCGTTGAGTCCGCTACTCTTTAATATGCTGCTGGCAGACTTAGAGGAGAAGCTAAAGGAGAAAGGCAAAGGGGGACCGATTTTGGGTAATAGCAAACTATACTCTCTAGCATACGCAGACGACGTAGTGCTGTTAGCAGACGATGAGAAGGGGATGAACCTAATGATGAGAATTTTCGAAGAGTATGTGGGAACAAAAGAACTGACGGTGAACGTAGGGAAGATCAAGGTGATGTGCTTCAGAAGTAGAAAGACCAAAATAGGTTACGTTTGGAATATGAACGGACAAACAGTGGACAGTGTGGAGGAATTCTGTTATTTAGATTTTTTGTTTGAGGCAGGAGGGGGAAACGAGGTGCAGGTGAGGAAAAGAATCGAGTGGGCGAGTAAAGTAATGGGCCAAGTATGGGGTATAGGAAAGAGAAGGTTCAATGACGATTGGAGAATGAGGGTTTGGTTGTTTGATGCGTTGGTTTGGGCGGTGTTGTGTTACGGAGTGGAGGTCTGGGGATGGAAGGAACATAGGAAAGTGGAAAGCATGCAGGAGAGATGTTTGAGATGGGTAATGGTGGTTAGTTGCAGTTGCCCAGGATACATGTTAAGGGAAGAATTATGAAGGGAAAAAATGGTAACTACACAAATTAAGAGAGCCTGGAGGTTTGAAGAGAAGTTGAAAAGGGGAGAGGGGAGAGGACAGCAGAATAGCACAAGTATGCTTGGACGCAGTTCGGAACAAGGAGACGAGAGGCAATTTGGGAAATTCGAAATGGGAGGAAGAAAGGAAAAAATGAGGAGGGTTTGTGATATACAAGAAGGGGTTCTGGATTGACAGAGCATAGAATTAGAGTTATTAGTAAGACAAGGAGAAGAGAGATGGAGAAAGATTATGGATTCGAGGTAGAATACATGGTATATGATGGTCAAAGGGTTAACGGAACCAGAATATTTGCAAAAAATAAAAAAGGAAGATAAATGGAATAGGGTGGTACGGTTTAGAATGGGAGAAGGAGTGAGATCTTGTAGATATTGGATGGATGAAGAGGTCAATTTGTGCAGAGTATGTGGATACGAAATGAAGTCATAGGCACATGTGTTAGAGAGGTGTACAGGAGAGGAAGATGGACAGTTGAATGTGGATGAAAATGTAAGATGGATTTCGGATGGTAATGGACAGGGAGTGACGTGGATGAAGAAATTGGAAGAAGTAAGAGAAAGAAAGGGAACAGGGCAGAGCCGAACGGGTAATCCTAGTAAAGGAAAGTAAATAAAAAGTTAATTTCAAATCATGGAAAAGCTATTTTTATGGTAAGAGGAAACGGAAGCCCTAGAAGATCGCTCATGTGTAGAATTATTAGCATTAAGATTATTGTTATTATTATAAGTAAGGCGAAACATTAGAATATAAGCAGCGGTTAAGTTAGATTAAGGATGGAATGTAAATACATGTAAAGGGAGCGGAGGCCCTCAAACCCGTAAAAGGGAGAGATTAAATATACATAACTACATAATGGGTCTAGCAAATGGGTAACTGAGTGACTGGTTCGATATTATGCAAGGCGTGAAACAAGGATGCGTTATGTCCTCGTGGCTATTTATCATATTCATGGATAAGTGCCTAAGAATTGCCCTCTTCGATGAAGAAGGTCTAGATCTCGAAACAGTCAAGGTACGTGGGTTAGCTTTCGCAGATGACAAAATTGTTATGGCAGAATCAATCGAGGACTTGCAAAGAATGTTGAATAAACTTAATACAAGCATGAAGAACATGGACCTCAAAATTAACGTAAAATTAACGGTGTTTGAGGGAAATGTGAGCAAACAATATGCAACATTGTCCTAAATGATGAGAGACTAGAACAAGTTGACAAGTACGTATATCTAGGTAGTCTATTCACTAGCGACGGAAAAATAGATGGGGAGTTAGATAGGCGCATAAATAAGGGTAAGCAGGTTATCGGTAGAGCAGGGCCATCCTAACAAATAAAAGCATATCAAAAAAAGCTAAAATGTCCATACATAATTCTATATACGTACCGACTGTACTATACGGTAGCGAGACAGGACCAGTCAAGAAAAGGACAGGAGTAAAATTAAGGCGATCGGCATGAAACCTCTTCGCATAATATGCGGGAAAACACTGATGGACAAAGTCCGAAACGAGACAATCCTCAAAGAATCTGGTACAGGAGAGACACTAGTTGACACATGGGAAAGAAATCAGTTAAGATGGTTCGGACATCTTCAAAGAATGAAAGATGAACGACTGACCAAACAAGTGTATAAAGGTAAAGTAAATAGCAGAATGCCCAGAGGTAGACCGCCGAAAGAATGGTTAGAATCTGTAAATGAGACATTAATCCGAAGAGACATAAGAAGCCATAGAAACACAAGAGCTTGCATGAAAAAATGCATGGACGTAAAGGAAGCTAGAGTAGTATGCCAGGACAGAAAAGTGTGGCGACAAATAGTTTGTAAACAAAGTGGCAATAGAGTGAATGACGCCTGAAACAAAGACCTTGGATACTAAATGGGCCCAGGTGGGGAACCACACATAACAATTTTGGGAGGCTCTTCACCTGGGGTGATCGCTAGAGAGATTGATCAGCAACCTGGGTCGGCGCAGTGTTGCGGAATAAACGTGTCATTTAAATAAATAACACGAGAATTCCAGATCAATCTAAAATATCTACACCTAACACTTATATAACTATCTACCTCATACCTATATACCTACCTACTTTATACCTATATACCCATATACACACTATTTTCCAACCTAGCAAGTCACGCCTACCCCGAAAGGGAAATGCCTTAATGGTATAATAATAATAATAATAATAATAATAATAATAATAATAACATATGAGCGTAGGGATGTGGCGACCCCATCGCCCGAGAGCTCCGGCTCTTGCAGTCAGCCACGTTGCTTTGGGCTAACTCCCCAATGCAATGAATTATGCGGTTACGACACCAGTATCGCGCAGTGCCACCCACAATAGGCCTCTCTCGGATGGAGGCCATGGTTCAGTTGGGAGTGGCAATAGGACCGAACCGAGGCGACGACCAGGCAATGGCCCCGGACAAACGCGAGAACATCGATTTAAATGGTCGGACCAACTCAGGAGAGACATCCTTACCTGTTGGCAAAGAAGCTCACCGGCGCGAAGAGGATTCATGCAGAGGTTACATGACCGTTGGGTCAATATGCACCCGGAATATGCTCATCAAACGCCTCAGTATTTAAGAGATCAGGTATCCTTTTTGCGAAAAAACGGATATGAAGCTCTTTATCAACAAGAAGAAGAGCAACATCCTCCATCGAACATTCCACCCGTTCCAGCAAGACCACCTTTGCAGATAGCCGATAATGCTAACATGAGAAGTAGGAGATCTATCCACCAAAAAGTCTTTCTCAGGATGGACAAATTAGCTGAAGCTAATACTGCTCTCCCCGATTTGCTCCCCGAAGATGTTAATCTCTGGAATCTGAACTGTGTTGTTTACGAGAAGGCGGTGTCCTTGCTTAGCGACAGTAGAAGTAACGAAACTTCAGTACGTCTGAGTAAGACTCGCGAGCGTATTGCACAGCTTCAATTCAAAATTGAAACGGCAAGACGGCAGGCATCAAATATTCAGTGCGTGATTAGCTACATAACATTAAATAAAAAATTCACTCCAAAAGTTAGGGCACTTGCTCGAAACTTGAGGAAAGCAAATCACACGCTGAACAAGTGTAAACTGTTGACCAACAAGCAGCACTGGACGCAAAAAATAAGATCTCTTTCAACAGCGAAACAGCGCCTTGAACGGCGAGTAAAGTGGATTCAGGAAAATTCCACCTTTTCTACTCATCCTTCCCGTCTGTTCAATAAAACGTCACGTGCCGTTAAAAATCCGCCTAGTCGAGAAGAGATTCAAGCCTTCTGGGAACAAGTATATGGAGATACTTATCAGCTAAATGAAGACGCTTCAGATATATCACTCTTTCCTAACTTTTGCCAAAGGCAAAGGTTACAAGGTCCAGAGGAAGAGTGTCCACTAATTACTGCTGAAGAAGTGAAGAAAGTTATCGCTAGAACTAAGAACTTTTCAGCGCCAGGGCCAGATAAAATCAACAACTTTTGGTGGAAGAAGTTTACTTCTACGCACCAACATCTAGCTCGTATATTTACTACTTTCTTAAACGGAGAACAACCCGTCCCGCAGTGGCTAGTGGAAGGACGCACGGTATTGATTCCTAAGACAGGAGATTTGTCAAGTCCAAAGAACTACAGGCCCATAGCTTGTTTAAACACCAGCTACAAGCTATTCACTGGCATCCTCAAAGAGAGGATATTAACATCTATCGAGCCGGTATGGAGTGCGATAGTTGAACAACGTGGATGCAAGAGAGGTCTGGCAGGTTGCAGGGAGAACTTGTTAATAGACAGGTGTATCACCCAGGACTCGATCAGGTATCGACGCAATCTGTCCATGGCTTGGATTGACTACCGTAAGGCATTCGATAACACGAACCATGAGCTACTTATTAAGCTCATTGAATGCATGGAGGTGCATCCAAAAATAGTGAGATGCATAAAAGAGCTTATGCTCTTGTGGCGGACAAGATTTGACATAACATCTGACAAAAGACAAGTGACTACAAGCTATATCACATATAAGAGGGGAGTCTTCCAAGGAGACTCTCTAAGTCCGATACTTTTCTGCATCTCCCTCTTGCCTCTATCTATTGTGCTCCGAGGCAAAAGCTCTGGATAACTATGTGGCCCGCCGAACAAAAGAGAATATAAGGTCAACCACCTTTTATACATGGACGACCTTAAACTCTTTGCTTCCTCGAAAGAGGACCTTAACATCCTTGTGGAGGCGGTAAATAGGTACTCTAAAGCGATTGGCATGAGCTTCGGACTGGACAAGTGTGCCTGCGTCCACCTACACCAAGGAAGACTAGAAACTACATCATCGGGTCACGATCAGGATGTTCAACTCATCGGCGGAAATACCATTCAACATCTTGGTATTGGAGAAACATATACATATCTTGGAATACCGCAAGCGGAAACCCATGATGTGCTTGCGTTAAAAACGGCCCTTGGAAAAAGGTATCGCCAAATTCTCAGAAAAATTTGGGCTTCCGAATTATCTGGAAAGAATAAGATCCAGGCGACCAATATGCTGGCCGTTCCTATACTGCTCTACACGTTTGGTGCAGTAAAATGGAACGTCGATGAGTTGAAGCAACTTGACCGAAGCACACGCAAGATGATGACAATCCATCGAAGTCATCATCCTAGATCTTCCGTACCTCGAATATACCTCCCTCGAGATAAAGGGGGTAGATGCTTGCTGAGCTTAGAGTGTCTTCATCGCAGAACGGTTCTGGCTACAGCCTGCTCAGTTCTAAATAGCACAGATTTTCTTATGCGACTAGTACATCAACATGAAGTCGTCAATGCTGCGGCGTTTCTATATCGTGCCGCAGATAGGGCCGCAGAGGAGCTTGGCCTCCCATTTGATTCCAGCGACACTACACATGGCCTAGCATCACTAACACCTTTGGTGCTCAAAAGTCGTGTACAGGAAGCAGAACATACGCTTCTACTAAGAGAACATGCTGACAAGCCCCTTCATGGTAAATTCTACGGCATTATACGTAGAGAAGAGCTCTCGATGGGTCTGTCCAACATGTTTCTCAAGTCTGCTGGATTAAAATCGGAGACTGAGGGATTTCTTTTTGCCTGTCAAGATGGCGTTATAGACACCTCAGTTTACCGAGAGCGCATAATGAATATACCTGTAGGCGATACCAACTGCCGAGCGTGCAAGCAAGAGCCAGAAACACTTGGACATATTCTCAGTGGATGCTCAAAATATGCACGATACGGGTACATAGAGAGACACAATGCGGCTCTAAAAGTGTTATATTACCATCTGAGGCACTTCTATGGTGTTGATCTATTGCCCGTCTTGCCATACGCCCAGGGGGAACTCGAGTCCGTTGTGGAGAATGATCAGTGTAAGATCTACTGGAATTTCTCATTCTCGACCACTCAACGTATCAGTGCTACGAAGCCTGATATTGTCCTCCAAGATCTGAAGAACAAGATCATTTACGTGATTGAATTCTCGGCACCAGCCGATGGTAATATCACGGCAAAGGAGGAAGAAAAACGGGCGAAATATCAAGCACTTCTTTTCGAGCTGAGCAGGCTCTACCAAGGCTTCAAAGTCCATCTTGTAGTTCTCATAATCGGCTGTCTTGGAGGTATGAAAGCTTCATTTATTAGCCAACTCAACAAGATTCCGGCTTGCCAGCGTCAGGCTCATTCCATCGCGAACCGGATGCAAAAGGCTGTTCTTCTGGGATCACTTCATCTGGTCCGTCAACACTGTTCCTCATAACATTCTACAAAGATTGGTAGCTCTAAAAAAGTATCCAGAGGTGAAACTTCATCTCCAACTGTCCCGTCTGCCGCGTAAGATCATCCGCGGCTAGAGACCTGACTCCAAGGAACAGTGTTGCCCGATGTTTTCTCGCGTAAATTTCCCGCTCTTGCTTACCTTCTAGGACAGAAGGAGCAGAAGCGGATGACGTACACGTTCCAGTTGCGTCGGGATTGGTTGCTTTTAAAGAACCATGATCGTAGCTTCCGGAGCCTACAACTTCTCACATACATACAGTCGCAGAATATATCAGGGAGAAATTTTTTTTTTTTTAGTAAATTATGCGAAACGTTAAAAAAAATTATTCTAACAAAAATTGAAAACGGATTTTCGCAGAAGGAAAAAAATATATTTTTCGACAAGTTTTTGTTTAATTTAGCTTTTAATAAGAAAGATACTGTAACGTTTATAGAGGCCTGAAAAGTTCTATCGACAGGATCATTTTCTTCTTATAATAAAATAATTTAATTATTTTTACATAAACAACAACAGATACAATAAAAATGTTCACACAAAAATGTCCACGTATAAAAAAGTTATACTAAAATCCATTTTACTTTTTCGTAATAACGTGGATCATTTATGATAAAAATTAGAAAATTAATTTTTCATGAAAAAAATTCACTACATCTCTCAATGCATAATAAAATATTAGTGGCGAATGGATTACTATAGAGTATAAAAGGCAATAATTGCCGAGCAAATAGACAACTTAAACATTTGTTATCATATTTCTTAAAAACTGAAAAATTAGTAATTACTGCCATTATTCTATTTATCGTTCATTTTTTTAAACTTTGTAAAAGTTATATAATAATGAAAATTAATATTATTCGTAGTATTTATGAATTTGAAATTTATATCTATGCTCATATACATGTTATAACGAATAATTCACAACTTATTTTAGAAATAACATTTCTTTTTATTTATAAAATAAAAAATGTGTTAGGGCAATATAATTTAATGATAAGTTAAGTGTTAAACAAATTTAAGAGCCAATTATAATAAATTGACTTATAATTATATTCACAATTTTTTCAAGATGATAACGATGGCAGAATTTACTTACAAATAAATTATGAGAAATCCATTACACCTTTAGCTTTAACAGAGAAAAAAAATGAAAAGGAGCTCCTTATTGTACAAATATTTTGTAACATTAATTAAATATAAATAACATAGAAAAAATAATTATTTGGTTTATTCTTTTTCATACAAAAAATTATTAGGCGCGCGCCTTGGCTCGCGCAAGACTACTAGTTTTGAATTAAAATCTCGTAGTGAGTGTGTCAATTTTCGCACAAAAAATTTTTTGTTCAGAAAAAAAATGATCCTGAGCAGAAAAATAGTTTAGCCCGCATTAAATTTATATTATTTCTTCCTCATATAAGTACTAATTCGCTCGCAAGTTTGAGAGCGCCTAGAGCGCGCGTCTGTTGGGTCTCACGCTTTGCTCTCGATATTTGTGCACAAACCTTTTAAAATTATAGGTCAAAGCATCGACAACTGTAATTTGGTGATTGTGAATCCTCTTTTGTTAAAGGTCCTTCGGCTTTAATATCAAATGTATTTTATATTTAGTTTTACAACTCGGACACATTGTAGCGTAAAGTGATTTTAAGCAAATTTTTATATATAATTTAAGCGAAAAATTGTATTAAATAAAATGTTATTTTGGTCTTTGGTCTTTTTTCAAAAAAGTTTATTTTTTTATATTTTTAATCTTATTTTTTTGCGATTAAAAGAAAATCTACTCGTCCTATCTAAAAATGATCGCTTTTCATAGAATTTAATTTTTTTACTTTTAATGTTATTTTTTACGATTAAAATAGAAGCAACGAATCAAATAAAAAAATTAATAAGAACCAATTTTTGGCTCTTTTTGGGGGGAACAACTTTGGTCCATTCATTTTTCTCATAGCTTGTGTTGTTTGTTCAAAAATTCAATTTTTTTATTTTTAATTTTATTTTTTGCGTTTAAAAGACAAACGAGACGTTTCATCAAAAAATTATTAATACAAAATTTATAGATCATTTTTTGGTGAACAACTTTTGTCTATCAACTTTTTTTTTCGTAGCTTGCGCCGTTTTTCCAAAAATTTAATTTTTTATAAAATTCTATTTTCTAGGATTAAAACAAAAACTACGCGTTCTACCAAAAAAGTATTACTAACAAAATTTAACTCTTTTTTGGATGAACAACTATTGCGGATTCATTTTTTTCATAGCTTGTGTCATTTGTCAAAAAATTTAATTGATTTTTTTTTAAAATTTTATTTTTTGCAATTAGAACAAAAACGAGGCATTCCATCAAAGAATGATTCATACCAAATTAATAGATCATTTTTGGGTGGAAAACTTTTTTCTATTGATTTTTTTTCGTACGTTGCGTCGTTTTTCCAAAAAGTTTTTTTTTTAAATATTTTTACGAATCTTGTAGGGCTTTCAAAAAGCGTTGTTTGGCTTAAAATTTTAATTTTCGTTTTTTTTTTAATTTTGCAAATGTTATAACTCTGATAATTTTCTTTTTATCGAAAAAGACGTAGGAATAAATTGTTCGACTTTTCCGAGCACTACGAATAGCAATACATAGACTTTTTAAACTAGCGTTTAAATATACTTTTAATTTCGTTTCCGACATTAAAAGAGTGTAACAAAGGCCAATCTAATAGATTAATTTTTTTTAAGTATCGTGCTCACAGATATACATACATACATACATCTATACATACGCACATACATACATACATACATACATACATCATTACATACAGACACATTCGTAAACACCTGTTTTGCGGGTTCAGAGGATCTCAAAACGTGGAAATTTGGAAAAACGGGGAGGAGGCGTCAAATTTTTAACGAATCTAATACCTTCTCTGATGAGAATGTAAAAAAGATGGAGGGTTTTTGAGAAAATCGACTTTGAATATTTTCAGAAAAACTGCATAACTCATAACTTCAGGAAAATTAATTTTTTTTTTCAATATTGAAAAGTAAGTGTCGCCCTATTTCATTTGAAAAATAACATATTTCATCAGCGACCGATTCTGTGATTTGAGGTTGCACAAAATTTCGACTTTATTTCAATTCAAATTTTTTTTTCAGGGTTTTATCTCAAGACAACTTGTTCTGTCAGTGCTTCCAAAAACTCTCAAAAACGCGTTTTTTTAGTTTTGACCCTGATTTACTCAAAAAATAGACCCCTTAGAGCATTTTTGTCAACGGATTCGTCATCTACACAGGAAATACTTTGTGCGTTTTAATTTGCAGTTCACTTCTATAACTTGAAATTAAAAAATGTTCATATTCTTTTCAGAGTACACTAAGTTTTTTCAAGATTAAAATTCATTAATTTCTTTGAGAAACAAATAAAGTTGCATACAATGTTTATAAAAGTCAAATTCAATGTTTATATGCATTCTCAAAAAAGTCCACATCATTTCTGTTTTCCTTAACTAATTTTATTTCCATATTATTCTCAGATTCAAGGAGAAAATTTCAGGACATATCTGCATAGTTCATACTATGTGATAATCTATCTAATGATTGGTCCAAAAACGTAAATTAACGAGCCGCCGATACAATTTTACGACAAACGTGACATAGAAACGCTCAGTCTTCAGCTGTTAAACGTGGAGAAGAGTTCCTCATGTGCGTGACAAAAAAATGTTTACTTTTAAAAATTATTTTTGAAATAAAAAATCTGTGACAATTGGAGAACAATTTTGAGATACTCCAATTAAAAGGAAAGTCTATAGTATCTCATTTTTCATAATTTTCAATAAAATCTATATTCAACATCACTAGAACCTCATACGCGCGCTCCGCGCGCGTCCAAGTAATTTCCATGCAATTATTTTATTTGGAAATGAAGTTAAATAAAATACCATGAAATTAATTTTTTCAATAATTTCTATTTGTGCATGGCCTCGTATGGGTACCCTCTCACGGCTCGAGGAGAGTCCAGAAATCTTGACTAAGCAAAAGAGATTATTAAAGTAATGGAAGAAATTAACAGAAAGAAAAAAGACTGCAATTAATGAAAAGGAAAGTATTTACCATTATAAAATTTGTATGCTTTTTTAATTCTTATGAAACATATAGTGCATATGTTTTATTATAAAAATGAATTTGTTGAAACTTTTCAAATAGCTTCGATTTTAATATTATAGTTCAGATAGAAAAGTTGTATTTATTATTACATAGTTTATAGCTGCCTGTAGGTTTTTATGTAAACTAAAAAATAGTCAAACCCTGCATTTGTTTATGAAAATTATTTGAATAAATAATCATTGTTGTAAATTTTCAAAGTATCGTAGGAAAAAGTTGTTGTAAATACATTCTTTGTTGATTCCGTAAACAAATTGAGCCTATTCTTTGAAAAAAGGTCAAACTCTCAATTTGCTCATGAAAATTGTTTAAATAATTACTAAATCTTGGTAATTTGAAAAGCATAATATTCGTTGAAAAATATCAAAATTATGAATTAATAATTCTTGTAAATTTACAAATCTACATAGAAAAGAGTCATCGGAAAGATATTCTTAGTTGACTACGCAAACAAAATATGCCTATTCTTTGAAAAACAGCCAAACTCTGAATATGTTTATAAAAATTGTTGTGCTAGGTGGCCAATTTGTGCGGTTGTGTCGGTGATGTCTCTCGTCAATTTTACTGTTTTTTCGGAGTGTAAGCTTTTTCGAGAAATTTTTTTCTCGTACAGTTAACAATCTCATTTAACTTCGCCCATCCGCAAAGGATGAAGCTGGAATTTGGCTGGTCTTGATTTTAATTATCAGCTGCATTGGATCGCACCGGTGAGTGAGCATCTCAGTGACGTCATCAGCCCTCAGTCCCCAATTGATACCTCTGGTCAATTTACATTTGTCATACGTTTTGTCTTTCGAAGTGTAAGCCGGCTTTGGGTGAAACAAAATTGTGAGCCCACTTTGTTTTATTGTTTTTTTGCCCCCCTCTCTACAAGGGAGGTGTTGTATTGTCTTAGGACTGCCATAAATCACCAGATATCACGGGCCGCAGGGGCCAGAAAGCATCACAGTGATGACACAGTGACGACATAGCCTTTCAGTTTTACCGCAATACATAGTCACATAGCGGGCTGCCTACGGGAAGGCGCTTCCGGGTCTTTTACCTTTCTTTTCTTTAAAATGGCTGAGGCTATTTCAAACCAGTCTCTCACCTGCAAAACCTATACTAGGGAAATGAAGAAACTTGGAAAGGCCATTATTTGTAACTCATGTAATGAGGCATTTCACGCAAAATGCTGCGTTTTCTACGAAATTGAGCAAAAAAAAGGAGATCTATTGTTTTGTAATGCTTGTCGGGGACTCTTTGGAGTTGCAGATGATTTCGCAAAGGGGTCCTCCTCCTTATCGATCCGCATGCACCAGTCTGCTACGACCTCGAAAGAAAATGTACAAGATAAGCAGGAGGATCTAGAGGGTGAAAGCAATGGCACTCTTTTGAGGAATAATACCTGTCACGATGGGACCCCTCCTGAAACTCCTACTTCCGAATCAACCAGAATTGACAACACTTTTCTCACCTCTCCACCACAGGACCTTTTACCTAAAAAACAGCAGTCTACTGAAGACATTTCTCTGCAGATCCTCTCAAAACTGGGCGCCATTTCAGATAGGCTGGAAAAAGTTGAGGCAAATGGCTTGAAAACAAACCAAGAAATCCGGTCTCACAACGCCACCATTGACAGGTGTGATCGTTCAGTTGCTAAACTTAGCACAAATTACGAATCGCTGGCAGGTGACGTAAAGAAAATGACTGAGCAGAATGCCACCCTACTGACCCAATTTGAGTCTATGAAAGCCGAAATCTCGGGTCTTCAAGCAGCTAATGCTTAGTTAAACCAGGTAGTAAATTATCATAAAGGAGAACTGGTCGACCTTAAAAGGAACTTTGATAAGCGCATAAAATGCATAGAGCAGGCAAGTCGGGACAGAGAAGTGATCATCACAGGACTGCCGTCCTCTCCTCAGGAAAACCTCGTAAACGTTTTTGAGTCAATATGTAAGGTTATCAAATCAAAGGCAAATATATCCAATATCGAAGAAATGTTTAGAGTTCCTGCAGCTAATAAAGACCATCCAAGTCCAATCATCCTTAGATTCACTCACTTGAAAGCAAGAGATGAATTCATCTCCTCTAAGACGAAGAACAAGAAGACACTAGGGTTGCAGGAAATTGATCCAAATTTTACAAACGGTATAGTGCAAGTCAACCCCAACCATCCACAAGATCTCTATAACCTTCTAAAGGCAGTCAAAGGAAGGTTGGGTTCTGGGAAGTACCTCGGGAAAGCATGGATTTACAATAAATCGGTCTGGATAAGAAACATTTCGAATGAGTCTTCAAACCCAGTAAAAATCCCAGATGACAGTGACCTTGATCATTTTTTGTCGAAACATCTTGCTGCGAAGTCATCCTCTACCTCGATTTGAGGCACAGTCTTGTCTGTTCCGGATCTCAATACCAGCATAAGCTCGATTCAGAAACAGTCTCCGCTACCAGATTACCATCTACTAGATTCTCCAGTCGCCGCTTCTACATGCCAACTTCGCCTTCAGACTCATGAACAGAATGAGTCCCCATCTGCGGTAATAAACTCTTCAATATTAAACATGTCACTTCCGAGCGAAATCGCGCAAGATTCATTTGATTGTACTTTTGTTTCTGTAGAGAATTCGGAATCTCTTGTTGCAAGCTCTTGTTCATTATCGGCCCATATATCGATCGCTGCTCCAACGGTTTCTGAGCACACATCTTATAATAATTATCCGAAATTTCTCTCTATCGCGCATATCAATGTTAGATCTCTCATTCCAAAAATTAGCGATATTGTTGATCTAATACACCTTTACAGTCTCGACGTTGTCGCGATTTCCGAGTCTTGGCTTAATAATGATATATCCAGTTTAGCTGTAGCCATCAGAGGTTTCAATCTAATTCGCGCCGATCGTAAGAGCCTTGTGGTTCGGAGAGGCAGTGGTGTAGCTCTATACATTCGTGATGACCTACGCTTTAAACCTTTAATCGAAAATTCTTCGCTTATCACGAACGATCCTAAAGTTGATATAGCCGCGGATATCTGCGCTGTAACGTTGCAACTTAAAAAAACGAAACTCGGTGTCGTCGTGGTCTACAGAAGCCCCAATTCAAACTCCAACTGGGACGATGATCTGGAAGAGGCGTTGGCCAGGGTTCATGGTCTTTCAGATAGCATAATATGCTTAGGCGACTTCAACATAAATGCTGCTGACACTGCTCAACAGGGTTGGTGCAAGCTAAGCAGTTTGTCACGCTCTTTCGCGCTCCTCCAGATTGTTAGCGAACCTACACGAACAACAGATAGGTCGTCATCGATTTTAGATTTAATCTTTGTAAGTGAAGAAATACGTATTATTGACTCAAGCGTGATCAAGCTGTCAAAAACTTTCGATCATGATATGGCGTTCTGCACAGTGAATGTGAATGTTGATACTGGGCCAGGTTTATTCCGTGTTGGTAGAAATTTCAGAAGAGTACATCAAAGTGAGTTCGACAGGGCGGCAGAGGTGGCAGAATGGGATAGGGTTTTTAATGCTGGCACAGTGAACGACAAAGTGCTTATTTTCTCTCAATTAGTCTTGAGTTTAATAGACACTTTCTGCCCGCTCCGAAAATTCAGAATCGCGAGACCTAAGCCTCCGTGGTATACTGACTATCAAAAAAATCTCAAGGGCCAGGGATAGGGCGCGGTACAAATGGCGCATGAACAAAACAGATGTAAATCATGCGAAATTTACTTTGCTTCGAAACATGGCTACGGCGTCCATGCGGCGTGAAAAGGCGGGGTACCTTTCATCCCTCCCCGAAAGGCCATCTTCCTTACACATCTGGGAAAAAATCAATCGATTAGGAGTTTGGTCGGGGCAGAACCAACATCCATGGGGAGACTTGCTTCCCGACCCAACGGCGATTAACAATTTCATCCTCGATACCCTTCCACTAGCATGCCCATCGGATAGGGTCATTAAAGACATTCGTGCGTCAATAAATTCCAACAAACGACCTGCCTTTCGGATTCATTAAATCGACCTCGCACAGTTGTATAAAGCAGTCAAATCTATTAAATCGACGGCTACTGGGTGTGACGGTATTAATAGTACTGCAATCCTCCTATGTGTCCCTTCGTGCCTGCCCTCCTTTCTGGACATTATCAACACTTCGTTTAGGTCAGGAATATTTCCATCGGCTTGGAAGGAAGGTATCGTCCGCCCACTTCCCAAAACTGCTCGGCCAAATTCTTACAAGGACCTGCGCCCAATTACAATCCTTCCATTCCTGTCGAAAGTATTGGAGAAAGTCTGCCTGCAACAGTTGACGCCCTACATCAACAACCACAACATTCTACCGCGCTTTCAGTCTGGTTTCAGGAAGGGGTTCTCGGCAGCGACAACTCTTTTACATGTGACAGACGAGATAGGGAGAGCCTTAGATTGCTCAGAAATCACTATCATAGCTCTGCTAGACCTAACGCGTGGGTTCGAAACGCTAGACCACAATTTGCTTTTGGCCAGGCTGGAATCAGAGGGAACGTCTCGTTCATCTTATTCTCGACCAATAAGAAAGGGTATATCACAGGGAGCAGTTCTCAGTCCTCCACTGTTTTCGATATATACCAATGACTTACCAGAGCCCTTGCTTAAATATTTATCTTCGCTGGACACCGTTTCCCAGAAAAAGTTTGAGGTTTTTTTACACATGTACGCGGATGACACACAAGTATAGGTCCGTTGTAAATTAGAAGATATTGACTCCGGTGCCTTAGTCCTCAATTTAGCTTTGGAATATATCGCTAAATGGGCAAGGGAGCACGCTCTAGTGATAAACCCAGATAAATCTGTCATTTTGCAAATAGGCAACATGAAAGATGTAAGTTTGCCCATATTTACTATCGATGGTGTTCAACTTCCTGTCACTGAATAGGCGAAGAACTTGGGTCTAACTCTACAATCAGATTGGAGTTTTGAGGAGCACGCGTTATTAAAAATCAAAGCTGCGTATATCCGACTGAGGAAACTACCCTTTCCGTCGCGCATTCCCAATCAAGGTCAAACTCCTTCTCTGTCAAGCCTTAGTCTTGTCCCTTTTCGATTACGCATACACGAGCTACGGTCCCTGTCTAAGCACTTCCGTAAAGAGAAGGATACAGAAGGTACAGAATTCCTGCCTTAGATTCTGTTACGGGGTTAGGAAGTTCGACCACATCTCGCCAGCTCTTCGTGATTCAGGTTGGCTTAAGATGGACCAACGATGGGTCGTGCAGCTCGGTGTACTCGCCTTTAAGTCTCGGGGGGTACCGGAGTATCTGGATGACCTCTTATCTTTTGTGGAAAACAAGCGCGCGCGGAAATCACTTGCAACACGATCTGACGGCAGGTTATTTGTCCCGCGAGTACGTACCACTAAAGCAGAAGCTACCTTCTCCTACGCCGCCCCACTTGGTAATTCCGTAAACAATTTGAGACCATTCGTTCAAAAATGGCAAAACTCAATTCTTCAATCGAAATTGTTTAAATAATTAATAATTCTTGTAAATTTACTAAGAAACATAGAAAAGAGTAATCGGAAAGATATTCTTAGTTGACTCCGTAAACAAATTGTGCCTATTCATTGAAAAATAGCCAAACTCTGAATTTTTTTATGGAAATTGTTCAAGTAATTAACAGTTCTTGTACATTTACAAAGCAACATAGAAAAGAGTCATCGGAAAGACATTCTTAGTTGACTCCGTGAACAAATTGTGCCTATTCCTTGAAAAATAGCCAATCTCTGAATATGTTTATGAAAATTGTTTGAATAATTAATAATTATTGTAAATTTGCAAAGTCTCGTAGAAAGAGTTATTGGAAATACATTATTGATAATTCCGTAAAAAAATTGAGCCCATTCGTTAGAAAATGGCCAAACTTTTAATTTTTTAATAAAAATTGTTTAAATAATTAATAATTCTTGGGAATTTACCAAGCATCATAGAAAAAAAATAATAAAAAAGATATTCTTAGTTGACTCCGTTTTCTTTAAAGATAAATGAGCCAAGGATGGACACATTTTTTAAATTTTCTAACCTTCTTTAAATTCCATATATAATTCTAATTTTGATGTTTTCTATAAAAAAAAGCACAGGATGAAATCATATTTTCAATTGTTTAAGATTGCAATAATAGTGACAATTTGAAGGATGTCATATTCTTTGAAAACTTAACTGAAAGTTAAATAAAATAAAATTCTAAACGTTCATAATTTTGTATTGTTAGTTAAAACTAGAAGGATGTAATAGTCTTTGAAAATGTAAATGAGGGTAAAATAAAATAAATTTCTAAATGTTCATAATTTGTATGGTTTGTTATTCTAATAAAAAAAATTATTTTGGAAAACAAACTGAGGCTATGTAATTTTCAAAAGAAACATTAAGAAATTAGTCAAAATATTAATTAAAATAGTAATTTTTTCTTTAAAAATAATTAGCCCAGGATGAAATCATATTTTCAATTGCTTACGATTTCAAAAATAGTTTAAACTTGAAAGAAGTCATAGTCGTCGAAAATTTAATTAAAATATCAGTATAAATATTTTTATAGGAAACGTAAACAGATACGATAAGCGAGGTGACAGGAGAGCACTCACCCTCGCGGATCTACGAGGCCAAGCCAGTATCACTCTGTGGGTGCAAAATACCACAAATATTATTCTTGTAATCTTCAGTGTAGTGAAATATTATTTCCTTCGAGAATATTCTTCAGAGTTGAGTTTCGTCGTAGATCAGCATAGTTCTCTAGACCTCTTATTTTCAGGTAGTTAACGGTAACTTCGTCCTTAAGGCACATTGTGTACCTTCTCCAAAATAGCTTTCACTTTTGGCATGTAAGCTTCCAGATTTTATGATATTTAGGAAGGATCGAGTGGTTTGTCACGTACACCAGCCTTCTAGGGTTTTCGGGGGTACATAGTCAGTGGGGGCGAAAAGGCAGTTTTAGCCAGGAAGCGACACGGTACGGTTCAACTCTGAGCATTGTAGTTTCCTTTAACTTTTGAATAAATAGTAATAGTGTATATGCTGTGCAATCATTCAAACTCCCAACATCAGATTCCCAAAACTCTATAGAACTGGTAACATCACTCTATGGCTAAAGCTGACCTCCATTCAAATATATGATTCCCTTTTTTACGCATGTACATATAACTTTTATTTTGACTTCGTAAAATTAAAAAAGAAATATAAAGACCATGCACATTTCATGACAATTTCTTGAGAAATGTTCCATAAATTACATAACTTAAATATGACACTTATAAAAAACCCTATTTCTGTAAGTTCAGTATTTTCTTTACTAGATAGTGTTTAAAACAACGAACAACGAATAGTTCATCAAAAAATATACTGCTTCCAATAATTTTTGGATACATAACATTTTAAAAATGGAACTTTCAACTATACAAATTGTTTAAACAATATACAATAAAAAAAATCCAATTGAAGGTAATTATCTTGAAAATAAATTTCGATTATTATTCTTCATTTCAACAATTACATTTTCTATCATACACATCGCGGTTCTTTCAATTTTTTAATTCAATTAATTTCATTTCATTCTATTCTACAATTTGAAATAATACGCGCATGAGATATATGATTCATTCACATCATGGCAATATATAGTATAACATGTTCGGGTTCAAAACATAAACTAATGTGCCTACGCCGAAATTGCATGAACAAAGCGAGACAAAAAGTGGTTCGTCTGCTGTAGTATATTTTTAAGAACATCTTTTTTTTTATTCGAAAATTTATGCTTTAAAATAATACTTTTTTATTATTTTTAAACAATGACAACAATGATGACATAATATATTAAAAATGGTAAAAAAATATTTTAATGTTTGTTTATAAATTTTTTTAACTACTTTTCCTTCCACAATATATATAATTAAAATTTTGTCAAAAAGACAACCGCGAGATTTCACCGAAACCGGGTGCCATTCCAGAAAATTGCACCCGCTCCCGGCGAAATCGCGGTTACGTTTAAGCTTGTAACCACGTCTCATTACCGCGAAATAGGTGGTTAAAGTCTGCGATGGACTTAATCCGATGATCCGGCAAAAGTCTCGTGCACCCTGAGAACACGGAGAGACACAAGGACGACCGCCTTCTGCGTGGCCCCCCCCCCCCCCAAATGTCATAGAATTTTGTTGACACGCTGTGATGCTTTTCAGACTACGAACCAGTGAGAACTTGGTACCTCCAAGAGCACCGATGATCAGGAAGACTATCTTAAAGGAACATTCTGGGTATAATCGTCGCAACTCCCTTGTAAGGTCATTATACCTCTCTGTCTTTTCATTCTCCTTGGATGTGATGGTCTTGTTGGCTGGGGCCAAAAACTTGATAGGGAATATGGTTCGCTTCTCGAAGTCACGGAGAACTATTTCAGGCCTCGAATGCGCGACAGAAACAATTCTCGAGAATATGTTGTTCCAGTAAGTTCGGCACTTCTCATTTTCGACAATTGACTCCATTTTCCTAGAAGCGTTTGGCGGAACGGTATCAAGGCTATTGTCATAAGAATGACAGAGATATTAATAAAGGACTCTTAGTGCCGCATTGTGCCTTTGGATGTATGTCGTTCCCAAGTGAGTTGGACAACTAGATAGTATGTCTCATAGGTGCTCGGGTTGTGCGTTACACGCTCTGCAGCTATCATGGAGAACGTCTTGGCTCAAATTGTCTTGGAGAAGAGCTTACATATCAATTCGTCCGTTCCGAGATTATACAATTCACGCCATCAAGGCGGGCGCGAACTTCTAAATCTCCAATGTCTTCATAACCGAATTATTCTGAGTACAGATTACATCGTTGCAACAGGAAGAGATCGTCTCCTCAAAATAGTCAGGAAACACGAGATGATTGGCAAAGGAGCGTTTCTTTACAAACCCGCAGAGCAATAGATAAGCAGTCGCGGACAATTGTCCAGGGATGGTCTCGGAGAAATAACTCCTAAGCGAAGGCGAAACAACCGTGCCGAAAGCTGAATGGCACCTGGGTAAGGTCTCTTAAGCCGAGACTCTGGGATACCGGGCGACCTCTCAGAGTACCAGTCTTATTCTTGCACGCGGGGCTCTACAAGGATGGACGGACCCTTTCCCTAGCTGCTCGTGGGAACAACAATGAAACCACCAAAACACCAAAATATTGTAGATGCGGTTCAAAACGATCGAACGGGCAGAGCACCCGACAATGGGTCGGCAAACAATGCCGATCATCCTGGAGTTCGGGGTGCTGAAAATAACTTAGATTGAAACACGACGACGAACCGGCGAAACGACCACATTGAGTTGACGGATCAACTCAGGGATGACGTGCTAGACTGCTACGATGCCAGCATTATCCCTGTTCGCGGAGGCTTTATGGCGCGTATGCACACTCTATGGTGCCAGAAACACCCAGAGCTTCAGCACGTTTCGCATCAGTCTTTGTGAAATCAAGCCGACAACGTCCGGAAAAATGGATATGTACGCGGAGCGCTTCCCCAACCGCTGCTTGATCAAGCTGCAGACGAAGATGAGGAAGCGACATTAAGACCAAGCGCAGAAAGCAGGCACCTTCTGAGAGATGATCGCAATTTCAGTACAAGGAGGAACATTAACATGCAAGTCCCTCCTAAGCCCCAAGATCTGGCTGAAATGGATGCCTCCCTTCGTAGAGATATCTCGCAAGAGTCCGACCTCTGGACCATCAATCGGTCAGTTTATGGTGCTGCGAGAGCTTTGACTGATTCAAATCGAAGGCTAAAACCGACGATGGATCAAAAAACCAAAAGACGCTTGCATCAGCTGAACAAGAAGATTGGATGGGCAAGACAGAATGCGTGCCGTGTTCAATGTGTGATTGACTACATAACATCTGGTAGACCGTTCACGGAAAGGGTTCGAAAGTTCGCCCAAGAACTAAGGATCTTGAATCACACACTAAACAAGCCAAAGCTGCTGACGATCAAGCAGCATATTGTTGACAAAATACGGCTGTTATCTGACGCAAGGAGAATACAAAAGAAGGAGAGATGGATCAGGGAAAATCGACATTTTCTCCCTGACCCATCGCGCCTCTTCAGCGATCTCCCTGTTTCTGTAAAAAACCCACCCAAGCCCAAGGAGGTAGAGACTTTTTGGAGAGAGGTGTACAAGATCCCGAAAACACTAGAGTTGAAAGAAGATACTGGAAATATCATCCGCTTCAAGGACTTTTGCGACCTCATAAAATCTGAGGAGGAATGTCCATCAATCACTGCCGAAGAGGTGAAAAAAGCACTTAGAGTCACGAAGAACTTTTCCGCTGCTGGACCAGATTGTATCAAGAACTTTTGGTGGAAGAAGTTTACTTTTACACACCAACATTTGGCCCGCATATTCACCTCATATTTAAAGTCGGAGACGCCCATTGCGCAGTGGCTGGTGTTAGGACGCACTATACTCCTTCCAAAAAAAGGCAACTTGTCCAACCCAGAGAATTACAGGCCAATAACTTGTTTGAACACGCTGTATAAGATCTTCACAGCTGTCCTCAACAACAGGATTGTTCGACGAATTGAGCCTGTATCGCGAGAGATGTACGAACAACGTGGCTCGAAAAAAGGTGTAGCAGGCTGTCGAGAGAATCTGCTGATTGACAGGTGTGTCTGTAAAGATGCTGCAGCCCATCAGCGCGTCCTGTCAATGGCCTGGATTGACTACCGGAAAGCTTTCGATTCAACCTCTCATAGACTTATCATCTGTCTGTTGGAAAGCTTGAAGGTACATCCACACATAGTGAGATGCATAGAGAGATTGATGCCTCTTTGGAAAACTAGATTTACTATCTCATCTAGAAATTATCGTCTGACAACGATCAACGTCACCTTCCAGAGGGGCGTCTTTCAAGGTGATACCATAAGCCCTATGCTTTTTTGCATCACACTTCTGCCTCTATATGTCGCACTACGAAATTCTCCTGGATACCTCTGTGGCAACACTAATCAGCGCGATCATAAGGTCACACATGTATTCTATATGAATGACCTGAAGATCTATGCCTCTGGTAAAAGCAAACTTCAAACTGCTATAAATATCGTCAAGAACTACACAGGAGAGATTGGGATGGACTTTGGTTTGGACAAGTGTGTGATGGATATAAGTGTTATTAGACATCTTAATACTGGAGAGACCTATACATACCTGGGCGTGCTTCAAAGCCGCATTCAGGACGTAAAATCAGTGAAGGAGTCTCTTCGAAGCAGATACAAGCGTCTTCTTCGACAGATTTGGTCTTCCAATCTGCCGGCGTTTAACAAGGTATCTGCGACTAACATGCTTGTCGTCCCGGTTCTACTCTACTCGTTTGGGGTGGTCCAATGGACGAAGAACGAGCTTAACGCCCTTGATGTCACCACACGTAAGATCATGCATATGCATAAAAGCTTGCATATCAATTCGTCAGTTCCGCGATTATATATTTCACACCGTCAAGGCGGACGCGGACTTCTGAATCTCCAGTGTCTTCATGACCGGATTGTTCTAAGTACAGCTTACATCGTTGCGAATGGCAGAGATCCTCTCCTAAAAATGGTCAGGAACCACGAGATGATTGGCGAAGGAGCGTTCCTTTACAAAGCCGCGGAGCAAGCGGCCGAGACCCTTGGACTGAATTTTAACATCAGAAGTGAGGAGAGTGCATTACTTCATCTAGATGCTTCACTTCTAAAAACCAAAGTGAAGAAAGCAGAGGTTGAAAATTTTCACCAAGAGCTACTCGACAAGAAAATGCACGGAAACTTTCACAGAAATGTAGAAAAACAGTCCTTGTCGAAGGAGCAAACTTTTGCTTTCCTCAAATCATCAGGGCTTAATTCAGGTACAGAAGGTTTTATTTTCGCATGCCAGGACGGTGTCATTTCCACCTTAACATACCGTAACCGCATTTTTTGTGAAGAAGTTCCCAGTGATAGTTGCAGAGCGTGTCATGCAAACGCTGAGTACCTAGAACACATACTATCAGGGTGTCCGACCCACGCAGGAACGACGTATATCTATAGACATAATGCGGCCCTAAGAGTGCTTTATTACCATCTTTGTCGCTCTCACGGCGTTGGCCGCGATCCTGCCCTGCTGAACGCTCCAAGGGAGATAGAGTCGATTGTCAGAAACGAGAAGTGCCAAATTTTCTGGAACTACGATTTTCGGGCAGCAGTCTCCGTTGCGCACTCGAGGCCTGACATTTTTCTCCAAGGCTTCGAGAAACGAACTATAATCGTGATCGAATTCTCGGCTCCGTCCGAATACAACATCACTGCAAAGGAGAAAGAAAAAGAGGAGAGGTATCAAGACCTTAAAAGAGAGCTGCAACGACTGTACCCAAAATATTCGGTGCAAGTAATTGTCCTTGTGATAGGTGCTCTCGAAGGTGCGAAACTATCACTGGTTCGTAACCTTAAAGCCATACCCGCGTGCCAAAAATATGCCAAGGCACTTGCGAGATGGATGCAGAAAGCTGTCATCCTTGGATCACTTCGTGTCCTCAAGACATACGAGGGTTTCACCGGCCTGTCGTTGTGATTTCGTCGTTCCCTGTGACGACCCACCTCACGGTTGTGATACGTGGCCATAGGTGTGATTTACCGCGGTTCTACTGGAAGCTATTGATATTTTTTTTAGATGGCAGTTGCTCTCAGTGGGACCTTGCGGTGGTTGTTTAACTCTTTTTTTAAATTATATATATTCGTAACACAATGTGAGGAACAGGCAAATGACATTAAACACTATTTTCCTCGATAAAACATACAAAGACACGTTAGTCCTCCTCTCTAATGTTCAATGTCTTATCCTCTGTAAGCCATGTTTCGGTAAGACAAAAGACATCCAAATTATGCTCAAACGCACCTATCGATGAGCAGGTTCTATCGACATCCTGCTACGCCTTGCTTTGAGCCGCGTTGTTCGTACGTCTCTTGCCACACATTTCCGATTGTCCGAAACAGTCTTATCATTTAGGATAGCTGTGAAGATCTTATACAGAGTGTTCAGACAAGTGTTTGGCCTGTGATTCTCAGGGTCAGACAAGTTGCCTTTCTTCGGGAGATTTTTAACAAAGTAAATGAATTTTATAATAAAAATGATAAATTTTTTAAACAAACATGAAATTGTTGAAATTTCACTTCAATGAATTTTTAACCAAAAGGGAACGAATTTTCAAAAATATAGTTGAACTTTAAACAGAGCAAGCATTCTTAAGCAAAGTACTTCAATTTCAGATGAAAAAAATACGAATGCTCTGTAAAATAGTTGAATTTTCAACAAAAAATTTCATTTTTAATCAAAATAGATTAAGTTTTGTGAACAAAAGACAATTTTTCAATAAAAAAAATAAATTTTCAATAACATAGTTACATTTTTAAACAAAGTAATGTATTTTCCACACAAAAATACGAATTTTGAAGGTATACAATACAAAATGTACTATGACTAGAACGTGCACTATACACAAAAACTCATCGTATTGATATGTATTCATGTTGAAAAATGATATACTTCAACAAGAAAATAATTTACATTACAGTAAATAATTCACAAATAAAAAACCGGGAACGCCACTATTCAAAAGTGGAGCGTTAAGCAATTACGCCACCGAGGTCTAAGAGGCACCTGCAGGCGAATTGACCATATGAAGACAGGCCCGCCAAATTTGCATTTTCAAGAAATGTTTGTAATTGTAAATTCTGTAATTTATGTTACTATTATGAGAAGTTGTACGTCATCCGCTTCTGCTCCTTCTGTCCTAGAAGGTAAGCAAGAGCGGGAAATTTACGCGAGATAACATCGTGCAAAACTGTTCCTTGGAATCAGGTTTCTAGCCGCGGATGACTTTACGCGGCAGACGGGACAGTTGGAGATGAAGGTTTCACCTCTGGATACTTTTTTAGAGCTACCAATCCATTTATTATTATTTTTTTTTTTCAAACTTTTTCTCGGGTGAACCCGGTTTTTCGTCATA
>CAKNYM010048790.1:27030-45232 GCA_932195095.1 Andricus curvator
TTTCTTACAATGCGACAGGTGTTTAATAAAACCGCCTTCTGAACTGCCGCCAGTACCCTACTGACTCCTAAATGTTCAAGATGTTCACTGCATCTTGCGTGCACATTGCCTGTAGCCGAAATCACAATAGGATGAATAGATGCATGTTTTACATTCCTCCATATTGCCTTTACTTCATGCCTTAGCTCGCTATACTTATGGATCTTGGTTGTATAGGTTGCCTGCAAATTTCGGTTAAGTTGACAAGCAATGCCGATGATGTAGACTCTTCCACCTTTTTTTCTCGCATCACGATGTCAGGTCGATTGGCTCGGATGTAATGATCCGTCTGGATGGTCACATCCCAATATAAGATGTAATCTTCATTTTCTAAAACGGGCATTGGAATGTATCTATAGAAAGGTATCCATTCTGTTAAGATTCCTAGGTTTAGGGCAAGTTGTTGATGTATAATGCCCGCCACATCATTATGTCTGTGCGTATATTCTCTTTGAGCCATTACGCGACAACCATCAATAATGTGCTCGATGGATTCGTTGGTATCTCCACATAATCGGCACCGGTCAACCACGTCTTGATGTAACACGTGTTTGCGATAATTCCTGGTGCTGACAACCCTATCCTGAATCGCAATGACGAATCCTTCCGTTTCTGGATACAGGACTCCCTTTCTCAGCCAAATATTGGATGCCTCACTATCCACTTCATATTTATCTAACGTTTTGGGGTGTTCGCCGTGGATGGCTTTCTGTCTCCATTGCGTTTCTAATTCCTCTATGGTTTCTGCGCTGATATTCAAGGACTCCTCTGAGGACAAATTCAAGGGCGTGTAGTCAAGATCCGCTTTACAGATCGTATTGTAAAGTGTAACATCTCGCTTGCTGTTAAAATAGTCCCGCAACTGTATAACTTGTGACTCACACAATTTCCTGACATCTACAATGCCCCTAACCCCTCTATGTCGTGGAAGAACTACCCTTTCAATCGCCGAATTACTGTGGTGCATACGGTGTTTCGTCATTTCTACGCGGATGATTCTGTTTAGTCGTTCGAGGTCGGTGTTCTACCACATGATGAGCCCAAAGGAGTACGTGAGAACAGGGATGGTATAGGTGTTCACTGCCCTGATCTTGTTTGCCGAGTTAAGAGAACTCTTCAGAACCAATCTGAGTCTTGTAGTGAAGGCAGTCGTTAGGCTTTTCTTAACTATCGTATGCTGAACACCCTTGGATTCGAGAATACCCAGGTATTTATATGACTCGCCCTCAGCCATTGCCTCGATGTCATTCACGAAATCGTTCCCTTGTTCTGCGGTCCCTAATTTTCCTCTGATTAAATGCACTGTTCTGCATTTGTCTAGTCCAAACTCCATACGGATATCGTTGAAAAACTGCTTTGTGACATCGATCACTCGCTGCAGTCTCTTATCCGAACTAGCGTACAGCTTCAGATCATCCATGTATAGAAGATGGGTCAATTGATGACCATCCTCGTTGTCATGTACTCTGAACCCATGAGACATGCTATTTAGAGTTTTGCTCAGTGGGTTCAACGCTAAACAGAACCATAATGCACTGAAGGAGTCTCCTCGGAATATACCCCTCGAAATGCGTATTGATCTAGTTATCCTTGGTTGTCCATGATCAAAATACTTGACTGTTGTACCCCGAAGCATCATCGCACGACTTAGGAAGTCAATGATGCGTGGACAAATTTTGTATACTTTTAAGACTTCAAGCAAATAGTCATGTGGTACGGAAAGAAACGCTTGCTTGTAGTCAATGTATGCCATGTGCAAGTTCCTTTGATGTTTACGAGATTGCGTCATGGCAACAGCGTCTATGGTGACTAGATCTTTACTGCCTCGGGAGTTTTTTACAACATCCTTTTTGTTCTTCTGTAAGGATGTCATTCTCGTCGCAGTGAGAATATACCTTATCTGCTATGATAGCTGTAAGACATTTATATATTGTTGGAAGACAGGCTATCGGTCGAAATTCAGATGAATTTTGAGCGTCTGGTTTTTTAGGCAACATATACGTAGTACCCTGCAGCATAAAGCCTGGCATCAGATCTGGATGTTCGATGATCTTCTGAAAACACCGTGCCAACGCAGGATGCACACAAGTGAGGTACTTGTACCAGAAATTGTGCACCATGTCCGGACCTGGAGCTTTCCAGTTACATGCTTTTTTCAAAACCGCTGAAACATCTAAAGCTGTGATGTTTGTCAGCTCCATTTCAGGGTTATTGCTGGCTCTTGCTTTCTCCAGTTGGAACCACGCAGTGTCCAAATTACTTCTGTTAGTTTTTCTCCAAACATCTGACCAAGAGTTAGTCATGTCTTCCAATTGAGGGACTTCGGTGTCTTGTTGGTTATTTTGCTTTACACTCAGTTCACGATAGAACCTTCTTTCATCTGCCTGAAAGGTTCGATTTTGTTGCCTTCTTGCACTACTTTTCTTGTACCGACGCAGCCTAGCAGTAAGAACATCAAGTCTCTGCCGCTGGAAATCTATAATCTTATCCAATACTGCTGTTGTCAATGTCTCGATGTACCGAGGGTGGATGATTTTAATAACATGGTGTATCAGCTTTCTGGCTCGATTTCCTTTTTTATATTGAGTCAGTCGACCCAATTTGCACCTTACTTTGCTGACATGCATATCCAACCTGATCTTCCATGGTGGATCTCGCTCCTGTCTTGGGGCAAAGACTGCATTTATAGGCCTAGTTCTGCGGCCCAACGTTCTAACGGTTGCCATAGCTGCACAGTATACAAGAGTTTGCACCTCTAACGCATTTTGTGTTGCGTTCAAATGCACAGGTAAAACCGTGCTGTTCAGGTATTCTATTAGTGCACGCAGATCATTTGTGATGTTCATCTTGGGCAGTGAATGCCTTTGTGTTGGTTCTACATGTCTGAACTCTAGTAAAGCATGACCAAAATTCCTTTCAAGGTGATGTAGTTTTTCTGGGACTTCGCTGTTGAGATCATAGCTTATAATGTCCGGATGTGGTTCTAGTCCATCCGGTACTTGATGTCCATTATCCCTAGCACCTATGCCTTCAGTTGCAATCAAGTCCTCGTTGTCCAAATCTTCCAATGAATGTTCATCAATAGGAAGCTGCTGTTCCACTTCCATTTCGATGGCAGCTATTTCAACAGCCGAAAGCAATTTGTTTACAGATATTGAGCGTTTTTGATCTGCTAGATTCTGCTCATTTATTCTTGTGGCTCTACTAACTATTATGAGAAGTTGTAGGCTCCGGAAGCTACGATCATGGTTCCTTAAAGCAACCAATCCCGACGCAACTGGAACGTGTACGTCATCCGCTTCTGCTCCTTCTGTCCTAGAAGGTAAGCAAGAGCGGGAAGTTTACGCGAAATAACATCTGCAACACTGTTCCTTGGAGTCAGGTCTCTAGCCGCGGGTGATCTTACGCGGCAGACGGGACAGTTGGAGATGAAGGTTTCACCTCTGGATACTTTTTTAGAGCTACCAATCTTTGTATATCCCGGCCGATGCACCAGTAGGCGTAGGGATGTGGCGACCCCATCGCCCGAAAGCTCCGGCTCTTGCAGTCAGCCACGTTGCTTTGGGCTAACTCCCCAATGCAATGAATTATGCGGTTACGACACCAGTATCGCGCAGTGCCACCCACAATAGGCCTCTCTCGGATGGAGGCCATGGTTCAATTGGGAGTGGCAATAGGACCGAACCGCGGCGACGACCAGGCAATGGCCCCGGACAAACGCGAGAACATCGAATTCAATGGTCGGACCAACTCAGGAGGGACATCCTTACCTGTTGGCAAAGAAGCTCACTGGCTCTACTAACTATTATTATTATTATTATTGAAGATATTTTTATTCTGGGACACGAATAATTAAAATATTAAAATCTATTAATGACAAAAATGTTTTATTCACTAATAGTATTTGGCGAATTTTTGTGATCTCACAACATTCTATTGTTAAATTTTTATGACTCCTTACATATATATTTCTACTATAATTTAGTATTTAATGCTGGTAAGAATGCATTATTTGGCTGCGTTTTTTACCCTCGTTTCTTTCGACAGTCTGTTTTGAGTTTAATATATATTCCAAAGATTTGAAGAGAATTAAAAAAACTTGTTGAAGTAGGAAATAATTGAAATGAATTCCATGTTTTCAGAGAAACTCAAAGAATTCGAAAGATTTGATGAAATTTAAAATAAATCATGAGTTATAATCTGGACGGCCACCAATTATTTGCAGTAATAGTATCTAGGCTCACAGAAATTATTTGTGCTACGCTCACCGAATGTTGGTGAACCTAGCCCTCATTTCCATTTTTGCCATGCACCCAATTTCGATGAGCCAATGTTTTATTGCGAATATGTTCAAGTAAAAGAATTCATTATTAATACAGTTTGACACACATTCGTAAACGCAACTGTTTCCTTTCAACGGGCACTTGCACCTAGCTGTTTACTTACATCCAATTTCACTACCCTGTTGTACCCAAAATACGGCTCCCAAATTCGAGCGCGCCCGAGGCGCGCACCTATTGGGTCTCGCGCTTCGCGCTCGATCATTGTACATCCACCACATTTTTGCATAGGACTATTGAAATTATAGGTCAAACCATCAAAAACTGAAATTTAATAATTGTGAATTCTCTTTTGTTAAAGCTCCTTCGGCTTTAACGAACACATTCTCATCACGAGTCTCATGACAAAAAAAGGTTAAAAGCAAGTTTTTAGATATAATTTGAAAAGAATTTTGTGATCAAACATTTTATTGTACCTTGTGTCTTTTTGTCAAAAAATTTAACTTGTTTATTTGTAATTTTATTTTTCACGATTAAACAAAAACTACGCGTCTTATCAAGAAATGATTAATAACAAATTTGTAGCTCTTTTTTGGGTGAACAGCTTTTGTCTATTTATTTTTTTCGTGGCTTATGTCGTTTTTGGTTAGGATAAATTGTTCGAATTTACAAGTACTACAAATAGCCGAACATAGAATTTTCAAATCTTGAAAAAATGGTCTCAAAAATTTTGAAAATGCTCTAACTTTTTGAATTTTGATCCAAAATAGCTGGCTAACGAGCTTGTCTTTTTCTTTTAGGTCTTAAAAAAGTGTGCCAAAGCTCAATCCAATCTGATCATTTTTTCGAAAGTTATCGTGCCTACAGACTGCAGACAGACTACAGATTACAGACTACAGACAGACACCTTCGTAAAAATTGTCTTTTCTGACTTAGTGGATCTCAAAACGTGGAGATTTGATGAAAACCGACCAAGTCAGATTTTACATAAAATCAATACCTTCTCTTTAGGATGAGAATGTGAAAAATTACATAAATCGGTACTTAGAATAAGCATAGTTTTTTTGTCCTAAACAAAATTACCCAGTTTTCCCCGGTTTTTTCACGGTCCAATGAAATTCCTGGGGTTTCCCCGGTTTCCCGGTCCGCTAAACACCCTGACTTTGTAGATTGTCAATATCTTTTAGAAAAGATTCAACACTTATTCCGAAGTGCGGCATTTAATTTTAGACAAAGAGAAGTATTCTATATTCCAACAATAAATAACAAATTGATTAGAAATTCACCGATTTTCCGAATGTGCACTATCATGAATCACTTTGTTCTTTATACAGCGAGCAATTCTCATATTGATATATTTACGATCTCTTGCTCAGTCTTCAAAACAGAAGCAAAAAATTTTATAATATCTCGTGGAGTATAAAAGTGACGAGAGCAATTATATTCAGCGTATTTTAATTAAACTTAAGGTACATATTAATGTATTGTATTACTGGAATTAAGCTTTACATCCTGTAATTGGCCTCGGCTGCTGGGTATTAATTTCAATAAATGAAAATAAATAAATAATATGAAAGAGCGATTCAAAAACTTTCGATAGCATTAAAACCTGGAAATCGATTTTATTCGCTTCTGACGTCACTTTCCAGTCCCTAGGGACTGAAAAGTGACGTCAGAGGTGAATAAAATATCGGATGCGCCAAGGGGGAGAAGCACTTTTTCTCCCCCTAGGCCCCTTTCCTCGCGGCGCGTCACAAATATTAAAATGACTGTTTGATATAAACGAATACTCACCACACGTGCACTACGTTCTTGTGATTCACATTTTCTGCAGTACCAAGGTCCAGTAGGCACAGTAACGATGCCGTAGCAAGCTGAAAAAGTTAAATATTTTATTAAGAACAACAATATTTTACATCTGGGTAAGGTTCGAGCTTTCTGGAAAGCTCGATAGTTTTCGAGTAATCGAAACTTTCAGGTACTCGAACAGTTTCGAGCTACTTAGAAGTTTTGGGTTTTGAAAAGATTTTGGGTAAAAAATTTCCAATTTTTTAATATGTACAACAAAAATCTGTGATTGGTAATCAGAAGAGAAGGAATTTTATAAGAATTCGGTCATTTATTGCATTTTCAAAAACTTGGTCGCAATCACGCATTTCTAACATCATGGTGGTACAAATAAATGTTAATTTTTCAACCCAATTTGACTTTAGCCGAATGCGTTTAAATATTTAGAGATTATTAGTAAATAAAAAAAATTTGTCTGTCTCGGGAGGCACGGTTTTATAAGTTTTATCGAGTAATAGATATATGGGTAATAGGCATACACAAATATATACAAACAAATGTGATTCAAAATTGTGATGTTTCAAAGTCGACATATCAGTCACCTGAAAATGTACAACGTAGCGTAAATAATTGAAAGAATATGTATTTAGTCAGCCTTACTGTAACTAAGAGTGCCTGACAAGATACATTAACTATAGTTAACCCTTAAAGTTATCCCCTCTCTGTGATAACATCAAGAATGAGGGGAGTCGTTGAAGACCCCAGCAGATATTTCATTATTGTAACAAGGATTTTTAATATTTTTGCACGGAAATTTTTTTGGATATACTTTTTTATATCCTTTATAAGACAAAACTAGTTAATATATATATTTAATTTTAACATATTAAAAAAAAATTAAAAACTTAACAAAAAATGGAAAAAATGACTCACGATTGAAAAAGGCGTGGTATAAAAGACCCCAGGGATAACTTTAAGGGTTAAGTTAATATGTAGAACTCATATCTGAAAAGACAAGAGAAACAAACCGATCACCGAGAGTCTCAGTAGAGGGGATTTATTAGTCACCCACTAGCGTCGCTCACCTCGCGGTATCAATTTCATCGTACCTGACAAATACAAAAGATTCGTACGTGATAAAAGTTTCGGACGTGACAAATACAAAAGTTTCGTACATGACAAACACAAAAGTTGCAGCCCTATCTGTAACATGGAGATAAAGAACTATATAAACACCAGAATCATCGCTGCTAATAGTCTTTACGTTCCAAGCAGGCATGCTGTCAACTTGATCTTCGAAGTACGAAGCGCTTTGACTAAGTCGCAATCTCTACATCATTGTGATATATTCCTTAACCCTTAAAGTTATCCCCTCTCTGTGATAACATAAAGAATGAGGGGGGTCGCTGAAGACCCCAGCAGAAATTTCTTTATTGTAACAAGGATTTTTAATATTTTTCCACAAAAATTGTGTTGGATATACTTTTTTATATCCTTTATAAGATAAAACTAGTTAATATATATTTTTAATTTTAACATATGAAAAAAAATTAAAAACTAAAAAAAATGGAAAAAATGACTCTTCGATTAAAAAAAGGCTGGGTATAAAAGACCCCAGGGATAACTTTAAGGGTTAACGAATAACCGCTCTGAATAAGTCGCGTTACGAGTGAATCGTGATCGTGAATTCCTTCACTACTACCCAAACTTAATCTGCGAGAGGATCTTGCCGTTTTGCTCCGAACATAGACGGAAGCGATTACCTTCATTAACTTCTCTTGCCCTTTCTGCAATAGAAAGGTAAACGTAAGTTTCATGTATGAATTAACTGTTTATCTATTCTTCATCTATAATAAACTATCTGATCTGAACTACACCTTGTTACTTAAACACTAAACTGACACAATCCCCATAGGATTGCTAGTGACAAACAAACCCACAACAAACATTAGTAAGACCTTACCAAACTCACGTAATCAGCAACACTGGTCTCTCTCTCTTTCTCTAATTTCCAAACCACCCTTCCCTTTTGCTCGGGACGTGACACCTTCAATTCCATGAATTCCATGAATTCCTTGAAGTCCATGAAAAAAACAATCGATTCACCAAAAACTCGAAAGTGGAATAAATGGATTTAAAATCGATTTTTTGGGCCAATACAATCGATCCGCGATTAGTTGAATCGAGTCGATTCATACGCAAAAATGTAAAGACCTACATTTTTGAAAATAACTCCTAAAAGCAAAATCGCAAAAAAATTACACAGCTCATACCATTATAAAGCTTACTTTACTGAGCATAAGACAAGTCCACCTTTGTTTATATACGAAAATTCGTTTGAAAAATAGCATTCGCGAAAAGATGAAAACTGTGGGTTTTCCCGTCGGTCTGCTGTAGCTTGAATTTCAATGACATCTTTGAAATAAACAATTTGAATTTTTTAATTACATGAATGCTTTGGTATATCAACTATACAAAAGAGAAAAATAAATTTCAAAGAAGCTATATTTTGCAATTTACATAGTAGAGTTTTGTATTTTGGCTTAAATTTCTTGGAAAATTTTAACAAATACAATAGGATAATAATGATTACGACAAATTAAAAATTTATTAGTTTTTAGCTAATATTTCTAGGACTCCGATTGATCGAAGTGTTAGTGCGAGGTCACCGCAGGATGACTTTGGTTGATGGTTTAACTACTCTGAAGACTTAAAAGGGTCTGTTACTCCTTTCTAGGTAAAGGTAAAAACTTTTGAATAAGCTCCCGCTTTGACTTCGTACTAACAATTGTTATTAATATAGTAAATATTTATTTTTCACATTTGTATATTCAAAATATCAAACCTTTTATGTAATTTAAACAAAAATTAACTATGTTTATTTCAAAGATGTCGTCATTGAAATTCAAGCCACATCAGAGTGACGCAAACGTCCAAGGTTTTCATCTTCTCGCGAAGGCTATTTTTCAAACGAATTTTCGTACATAAACAAAGATTCACTTGACTTCTGCGCATTAAAGTAAACTTTATCATGATATATGATGCATTTTTCTGTAATTTCTCTTTTACGAGTAATTTTCACAAATATAGAGCTGTTTCGGAGCGGCCTTCAACCGCGAGCACTCCAGTGTAGCACATAATTCTATGAATTGTATAATAGTATAACAAGTATAATAGTATAATAGTATAATAGTCCGAGATCCCACTGCGTTTTTTGGCAGGTATTAATCCAGCACGATAAAAGTTACTTGAGATGAAACCTTAGACATAGACGATGAAGAAACGGCCCTCCTGCCAGCGTCAAGTCTGGCAAAGGTGCGATAAATATGGATTCATAGCGATCGATTTTTTCGTTAAACACCTGTCGTTAACCAACGCAATGAAATCTACACCATATTGTAGAGGGCAATTAGTGCTTTCGGAAAATGTACTTCTGCCACTCTCCACCCGGTCAAGCACCCCGGCAGGGGGGCCTAAAAGGGGTAATTAAACTTAAGTAAGTGTATATGTCGACCAGCACGATAAGACAAAAAGTAAATCCGTCGTCATTGGCGGCAAAAACTTGTGAATGGTTCGAACCTTCTTAACAATAACATACTGCTGAGAGCGCACAGTAGCAGTCTCATAAATGGGACTCGAAGCATTTTCCTAAATTTTATTCAGAGACGAAACTTGACATTTGTCTTCGGAATGAGCTATTTTTTTTTAATTAAAATGAAAATTAATTATTTTAATTCATTTTAAATTCTTTCAATTAATTAACTATTTTAATAAATTAAAAATATGGTCGAAAATTTTTTTCCAAAATTTTGTAAAAAAAAATTGTTGTCAAATATTTATTTTTTCAAAAATTTTTTTCCAACATTTTTCATTTAAATTAAAAAAAAAAAATGTTTTCAAAAAATTTATGTTTCAAAACGTTTTTTCGGAAATTTTGTTTGCAAAAATTTTTCCAACAAATTGCTTTTTCAAAAATTTTGTGTTCTTTAATTTTTCTCAAAATTTTTTTTTTTTCAAAAATTTTATTCGATAATTTTTTCCCTTCAATAATTTTTTCCAAAAAATTTCTTTCTGAACAATTTTTTCACATCATTTTTTTCAAACAAATTTTGTCAATGAGATTTCTTTGTATGAAATTCTTTTTCCAACAGAATTTTTTTACAAAATTTGAACATATTTTGTTGACAGATATGTTAAGACTTAAATTAACGTCTCAATAGTCTACGAAACCCTTCCTTGTAGGCACTCAGGGCCTACTTTGACTAATTTTTAATTAACATCAAGGCAACAATTCATTCAATTTGACAGAAATAATTTATTGTCAGTCCACTTTCGAATTACAATAAGGTTATTTTTTACAAATTACTGAAATTAAGGAAAATTAACTATTTGAACGAATAATTATTGTTTATAACCATTTTCTTGTGAAGTAGTTCTAGACAGTTATAATGCAAATAGTTTCAAATGAATGAGGGATTACTTTCTTTTCATAATTACGAGTTCCAAATGATTTTTTTAACAATTCGTTATTGTTTACAGCAATGTACTCTTGGAAGATCGTGATTGTTTCCAAATTTCGCCACTTAATTTCATCTTTCCATTAACATCGAGTCAATAATGAATTACATTTTACCGAAATAATTCATATTTTGTCCACTTTTAAATGTAACTGTAACTAAATCGTAAAGAGTAAAGAAATTAATTTTAAAGTAAAAAGATGACTTGGAACTCAAAAATTAATGTTTCAACAAAAAGAGTCCAATATTAAAACAAGCAGTTCGAATTTACATCTAAACAAGATGAATATCACCGAAAAATGTGATAAGTGCTATGTCAATCCACAAAGATTTAAATTTGAAAGTAGGAACAGTTAAATTTAACAAAAAAATACGAATTTTCAACTGAGAAAGATTTTTCAGTTCAGAGAAAGAGAAGATTTCAAGAAAACTCTCGAATTTTTAAGGAAAAAAATAAATTTTCAACCGAGGAGAATGACTTTGTATCAAAAAGGATGAATTTTCAACCAGGGATTTGAATTTCAAGTAAAGAGATCAATTTCGCGAACAAAAATGGAATAGTAACATTTTCAGTCCAAAAATTTCAACCAAGATGAAAAAGAATTTCCAACATAACCGTTAAATTTTCAAATGAACTGAATAATTTTGAAGTAATATGATGACTCTTCTACATAGTTACATTTGGAACGCAATATATGAGTTTCCAAATAAAGAAGATACATTTTCTAACAAAAAATCGAATAGTTAAATTTTCAGCTAAAAAAATTAATTCCCAATCGAAAAAAACAAACAAATTTCAACAAAATAGTTCAAGTTTCAACTGAACTAGCTACATTCTCAGCACAACAAAATTAATTTCACCCTAAACAGGAAAACGCATTTTCAAAAAATAGTTAAATTTTCAACCAATCAAAATAATTCTCAACGAAAAATGCTCTAGTTGAAATTTTAACGAAAAATATCTGAATTGTAAATGAAGTAATTACGCAGTTGAATTCAAGCGAAAGATACCAATTTACAACGATGAAAGATTTTTCAGTCAAGAAAAGACAAAAAATGCAACAAACTTTCGAAGCGACATAACAATGAACTTTGAAAGAAGGAAGTTTAATTTTATATCAAAGAGCAGAATCTTAAACAAAATACATGCATTCTCGAAAAACACTTGAATTTTTAAGTAGAAGGATCAGTTTTTAACTAAAAATAGAATAGTTGATATGGTGTAGATTTTATTGCGTTGGTTAACGACAGGTGTTTAACGAAAAAATCGATCGCTAAGAATCCATTTTTATCGCACCTTTGCCAGACTTGGCGCTGGCATGAGGGCCGTTCCTTCATCTTCTATGTCTAAGGTTTCATCTCCAGTAACTTTTATCATGCTGGATTAACACCAGCCAAAAAACGCAATGGGATCTCGGACGTCACTATCGTGTTAGTGATTACTAGTGATTACTGTTGTCTATTTCTATCTTTAGATTCTGGCGACTTTCATTTATTGGTGAAACGCTTTCTTGGATGTGAATTGATAGAGAACTGTTTCATTCTAGCGACTATACTTAAATATCTATTTATGACTTGGTATGTAAGCATGTGCGTATAAGTCTAGTTACTTTTCGTGAAATTTATATCTAGTGACTCCTACATGTATTACTGATTAAGCGTGCCATGGTATAGTTACATCTAGTTATATTTGATTATACCTAGTAATTTTCAGTTATATCTAGTTATATCTGGTTATGCTTGAATATACCTAGTTAGGTTGTTACGCACTTTCAAATTTAATGCACGAAACTTAAATGAAATGGGTATCGGTCTGGTATTCTTGATTGTGCTAACAAATTTGCTTTCGCTGAAATCTTTACTAAACCCATTATGTCAAGACCTTGTGGTACCTGCAAGAAATTAATTATCACATAAGCTAAGTATTGCACTAAGGGCCGGTTCCACCAAACTCGGTTAAATCAGTGGTTAACTGACGGCGGGTTAAAGTTAACGCCATAGTTAAGCTTGGATTATCCTGTTGTGCGTTCCACCACATTTTTCGTGGGCGCGGTTAGCTAACCAGATAGCCGTTTCGAAGTAACTCCTATTTTACTTTAAATCATTCGTGTGATTGACTACCCTTCGGTCGAGTGGAAAGCAAAGCAATATGTCCGTGCGCGCCAAATCCAGGTAAGGTTCACGCCACGCTCGTGTCTACACTAACCTAAAAAAAAGTGAATGTTGGTGTATGTTTTGTTCGTGATATATTAATATATCACATATAAATTCAAAAACATCTTCTTCGACTTCGTCATCAGACGATCTCAGAACTTCTTCCAAAAACTCCATATTTCACAACGACACTGCAGTTTTTAGGTTAGAGGACGATTAAGTCGCCTTAACCGATCAATTTTGACCGGTTAGATTTAACTGTGGTTAACGCGAGTTAACCGGCCGCTAAAAAGTGGTGGAACGCGTAACTAGGTTTAACGGAGGATTAACTTTTTAATCGAGGTTGGTGGAACCGGCCCTAAGTGTATACAATATTTTCACCCCAATTCGAAGTGCTTCATTCGTAATATTTATAATACTGATAATGTGCTAGTCAAGTGTACTGGGCCTTTTGAGAGAATGAATCTCAAGGATAAACAGCTATCTAAGTCACGAAGATCGGATAAAAACGAAACTGCATCCAGTACCTCAAAAACAAAAGGAAGTTAAAATATGACGAGCACTTTTGACTCAAGTCCTGAAATTGTGTCGGATGATAATAACAGCGTTTTGTCGGAGAGTAGCAACTTTTCAAGCAGTGAGTTTGGACAGCTCTTGTCAGCAATTAATGACTGCAAGCCTAGTGTATTATATCTGAAAAAGGATAATGATGGAATATTTACAGACCTAAATGATATTAGGGAAAAAGTGAATTGTCTCCTTGAGATGCAGCTCCAACTTGAAGAGAACAATGCCAAGCTTCAAGCTATTTCGACTCAATATGTTGAGCTGAGCTCACAAGTTTCGGTACTCAATACCGAAAATGAAGCTTGGGCCTTTGCTAATACAAGCAAGACAAAAGCGCTAATATGGAGGATAAAACTCCACCCTGCGGAAACCCCTTTTTACCTTCAATCTCACGATGCAACCGTGGAGCGAAGACTGGACAATCTTGCATAGCATACAGCGAATCCACCTATTATCAGTGGTACCTACACCATGTTCCTCAGCAGAATTGAGTATAGATTCCGTAGGGGTGTTACTGAAGGCACCCTTTATGTCCAGAAAGGCTTCTATCGCTACGTCCCCTGTTCGTCCTGGTTTTTGAAAGCGGGAGGTAAATGCATGAAGTGCGTCAATAGTGGATTTACCTTTCTATGAGGCAAGATGATTACTATGAAGGAGTTTATCCGGTAAGATTTTTTCCTTCATATGAAAATCGACTAACATTTCTAATCTCTTCAACAACATAACCTGAAACTTCAGTTTAAGGTCAGCCCTGAAGAAGTGAACTGCAATGTTCACGAAACGTCAGCAAGATTCGTAGTTTTGCACACAATTGAAACCCGAAAAAGGTTTACATTTTTTTTTAATTTGAATTTATTGTAATGAATCATCGTGAAAGCATTGAATCTATTATTAAAGAACTCTACGGGGAGAGTTTTCTTACTAAAACTAACACTTTTAGTAAGCTCAGGTCTTCTCAAGCTAAGCTACTAACATCTTTAGCTTTCTTAAAACGGTGTAGGGACACGAACATCGTCCCAAGATTCTTACAGTTGAAACCCCATTTGGGAACATCTAAATCCAAATCAATTCTACATAAAACAAGTTTGCTTCTTTTGAAAGAAAGAATATAACATACCAAATTTGTCTTGCACACTGCCTCCAAAAAAACTATTAAAACTTCACCTTTTCCTATCAAACACTCTCAGATTTGACATTTGGTCTACATTGGACCGCATATTATTTGACCAATCCCAACGGATCAAAGATCTTTCCACTCGAAAACAAAAAATTTGGCAAATTACTTCCAGTAAGGCACGCACCATTAACTAACAAAGTAAAAAACATCTCTAACCATCCTCTCAGCAATGAAATGACTTCAGCCTTATCTAAAGGACATAATTTTGCAGTAGGAAGACAAAGGTAGCCGACAAAGGCAATATAACAGTAATAATGAATAAAGAAGACTATAAAAACAAAATCATGGACCTTCTAACAGATGATAAATATAAAAAAACTTAAAAAAAGACCCCACAAAAGCAATGGTCAGCAAAACAAAAACCTTCTAAAAGAATCAAAACTTGACAGCGAAACAATATCTAAATTAATACCTACTAATCCCATCTCTCCAAAACTTTACGGACTGCGAAAAATCCACAAAAACAACATTCCACTCAGACCGATCGTCAGCGCAATAAACTCACCAAATTACAACCTAGCACGCTTTCTCGCCAAAGAACTGAATCCTTTCACACGAAACTGTATCACACACGTCCAAAACTCTTTTGACTTCATCAGAAAGATACAATAGATTCACATTCAACCCCAAGACATCCTAGTGAGTTTCAACGTAGTATCTCTCCTTACGTAGTTTTGCGCACGATTGAAACCCGAAAAAGCTTCAAATTTCGAACATGAAAGAAGTTAGGCTAATTGGTCTGAATGATTTAACCTCACTAGGGGCTCATACGCGCGCTCCGCGCGACCAATTTATTTCCATGTAATTATTTTATTTGGAAATCAAGTTCAATAAAATACCATTAAATTAATTTTGACTTCAATAATTTTGATTTGTACACGGCTTCGCGTGGATACCCTCTCACGATGCAGAATAAATAATTGTGCAACTCTAAACATTTTCATGCAACTTCGGAAAGAAACCTATGAAATGTCGGCGCGTACAAATTTTCATAGAAATACACAGTAAATGATCTCGACTCGAGAAGAGTCCAGATGTCAAGCCATTTCGAGCGTGCATAGCACTCGGATGGATGACCATCTGCGACGTATACGACCGAGTTGTGTATTCGCTGCGTTTTAACCTCGGTTTCAATTAATTTCGAGCAGGATGTTTGACGGGAGGGATTCTTCGAAAAATTGCCAAACTCTTAATTTGATCATAAAAATATTTTGAATAATTAATAAATCTTGGAAATTTGAAGAGCATAATAGAAAGAAGTCATCGGAACGATATTTTTAGTTAATTCTGTCAAAAATTCACCCTATTCGTTGAAAAATAGCCAAATTCTTATTTGTTCATCAAATTTGTTTAAATAATTAATAATTCTTGTACATTTACAAAACAACATAGAAAAGAGCATCGGAAAGACAATCTTAGTTGACTCCGGAAACAAATTTGGTCTATTCCTTGACAAATGCCCAAACTCTGAATATGCTTATGAACATTGTTTAAATAATTAATAATTATTGTAAATGTGCAAAGTATCGTAGAAAATAGTTATTGAAAATACATTCTTTGTTCATTCTGGAAACAAATTGGGCCTATTCTTTCAGAAATAGCCAAACTCTTAATTTTTTAATGAAAATTGTTTAAATAATTAATAAATCTTGTAAATTTGCAAAACAATACAGAAAAAAGGCATCTGAAATATATTCTTATTTAATTCTGTTGAAATTGAGCCTGCTCCTTGAAAAACAGCCAAACTCTGAATATGTTTATAAAAATTGTTTGAATAAATAGTAATTATTGTAAATTTGCAAAGTATCGTAGAAAAAATAAAAAATATTTATTGGAAATACATTCTTTCTTGATTTCCTAAACTAATTGATCCTATTCGTTGGAAAATGACCGGGCTCTTACTTTGTTCATGAAAATTGTTTAAATAATTAATAATTCTTGAAAATTTGCAAAGCATCATAGAAAAAGTCATCAGAAAGATATTCTCGGTTAATTCTGCAAAAAGTTGAGCCTATTCGTTGAAAAATAGCCAAACTCTGAATATGTTTATGAAAATTGTTGAAATAATTAATAATTATTGTATATTTGAAAAGTATCGTAGAATGTAGTTATTCGAATTAAATTCTTTCTTTATACCCTGAACTAATTTATCATATTCGTTGAAAAAAGGCCAAGCTCATAATTTGTTTATGAAAATTGTTTAAATAATTTATAATTCTTGGAAATTGGCAAAGCATCATACAGAAAAGTCATCGGAATGATATTCTTAGTTAATTCTGTAAAAAAATGTAGCCTATTTGTTAAAAAATAGCCAAACTCTTAATTTTTTAATGAAAATTGTTTGAATTATTATTAATTCTTGTAAATTTACACAGCAACATAGAAAAGAGTCATCAGAAAAAATTTGCATAGCATTATAGAAAAAAAGTAATCAGAAAGATATTCTTGGTTAATTCTATAAAAAAATTTAGCCTATTCGTTGAAAATAGCCAAAATATGAATTTGTGAAGCAACCTGGAAAAAGAGTCTTCGGAAAGACATACTTTTTGACTCCGTGAACAAATTGTGCCTATTCCTCGAAGAATAGCTAAATTCTGGATATGTTGATAAACATGTTTAAATAATTAATAATTACTGTAAATTTTCAAAGTATCATACATAGGAAAGAGTTACTTGAAAATGTTTTTTATTGATTCCGTAAACAAATTGAGCCTTCTCGTTGAAAAATGGTCAAACTCCTAATTTGTTTATCAACATTGTTTATATAATAATTAATTCTTTGAAATTTGTAGATCATTATAGAAAAATGTCACCGGAAAGATATTCTTATCTAATTCTGTAAAAAATTGAGCCTATTCGTTGAAAAATAGCTAAACTCTAAATTTTTTAATCTAAATTGTTTAAATAATTAATAATTCTTGTAAATTTACAAAACATAATAAAGAGTCATCGGAAAGACCATCTTAGTTGACTCCGCAAACAAATTGTTCTGAATGTGTTTATGAAAATTGTTTAAATAATTAATAATTATTGTAAATTTCCAAAGTATCGTACATAGGAAAGAGTTATTTGAAAAACATTATTTATTGATTCAGTAAACAAATTGAGCCTATTCTTTAAAAAATAGGCAAACTCTTGATTTGTTTATCAAAATTGTTTAAATAATGATTTATTCTTTGAAATTTGCAGAGCATTATAGGAAAAAGTCACTGGAAAGATATTCTTACTTAATTCTATAAAAAATGAAGCCTATTCGTTAAAAAATAGCAAAACTCTCAGTTTTTTAGTTAAAGTTGTTTAAATAATTGAAAATTATTGTAAATTTACAAAGCAACATAGATAACAGTCGTCGGAAAGATATTCCTAGTTGAATTCGTAAACAAATTGAGCCTATTCGTTGAAAAACAGCCAAACTCTGAATATGTTTATGAAAATTGTTGAAATAAATAACAATTATTGTAAATTTGCAAAGTAAGATAGGAAAGACTTATTTTTAATACATTCTTTTTGGTTCTGTAAGAAAAATGAGCCAATTCGTTAAAAATAATAATATTACAAATAATAATTCTTGTAAATTTACAAAACAGCATTCCTTGAAAAATAGACATACTCTGAATATGTTTATTAAAATTGTTAAAATAATGATTAATTATTGTATATTTGCAAAGTATCGTAGAAAA
>CAKNYM010048790.1:52074-71797 GCA_932195095.1 Andricus curvator
TTTTTTAAACGGTTAAACAACCACCGCAGGGGTACACTGGGAGCAAATGCGTCGTGTTTTGAGGACACGGAGCGACCCAAGAATGACAGCCGTCTGCATCCATCGCGCAAGTGCCTCAGCATTTTTTTGCACGCGGGTATGACTTTGAGGTTACGAAACAGTGATAGCCTCGCACCTCTGAGAGCACCGATCACAAGGACAATTATTTTAACCGAATATTCTGGGTACAGTCGCCGCAGCTCTCTTCCCAGGTCTCAATACTTCTTCTCATTTTCCTTCTCCTTGGCTGTGACGCTGTAATCGACCGGAGCCGAAAATTCGATCACGAATACAGTTCGTTTCTCGAAGTCTTTCAGAACGGTGTCAGGTCTCGAGTGTGCCATGGAAACTGCTGTCCGAAAATCATAGTTCCAGAAAATATAGCCATCTCGTTTTCGACAACTGACTCTATCTCCCTCGGTTTCCGTTTCGATTCCGATGGAATAGAACTGAAGGGCCTATGAAAAAGCCACCGAACGCGTCCACAGGTTGCGGATAGAGGGTCACTGTACCAAGGGTTTCTGCCAAAAGCTGAATGGCACCTAGGTGAGGTGTCTTTAACGGTGACTCTCGGATACCGGGCGTCCTCTCAGAGTATGCGGCCTTATCCTTGCACGCGGGGCTCTACAAGGATAGATGAACCCTTTCCCTAGCTGCTCATGGGCACAACAATGACACCACCAAAACACCACAAAGTTGTAGATGCGGTTCAAAACGATCGAACGCGCAGAGCACCCGACAATGGGTCGGCAAACAATGCCGATCATCCTAGAGTTCGGGGTGCTGAAAATAATGTAGATAGAAACACGACGACGAACCGGTGAAACACCCACATTCAGTGGACGGATCAACTCAAGGATGACTTGCTAGACTGCTACGATGCCAGCATTATCCCTGTTCACTGAGGCTTTATGGCGCGTATGCACACTCGTGGTGCCAGAAACACCCAGAGCTTCAGCACATTTCGCATCAGTCTTTTTGCAAGACCCACCTCTAAAGTTGACGTTTTCATGCTTCTAAATTGTGCCTAAAGGACTTTATTTGAGCAGACTGTGTGCGAATGATTTTCGCGCATGCGCAGTTTGAAGATGGCTTACTTTAGGCACTGGTGAAAAAGCTGCGCATGCGCACTTTCGAGATGAGGTACTTTAGACACTGGCATAGGTAACTTTAAACACTGGTTTTGGTATCTTCTTGAGATAAATTTAGATTTAACTTGAACAAATGTTTTAATGATTGAATTTTTGTTTTTAGGGTTTCGTCGGGGCCCCCCCCCCCGGGCAAAAGAGCATAAACGCCAACATTTTTTAAAATAATTTATTTTCCAAACAATTTTTGTAAACAAATTTTTTTGTTTCCAAATTTTTTTTCCTAAATTTTTTTTTCAAAAATTTTTTTGTTTCAAAATTTTTTTTCACAACATTTTTTTCAAAAAAATTTTTTCACAACATTTTTTTCCAAAATTTTTTTTTCACACAATTTTTTTTCCAGAACATTTTTTTTTCAAACATTTAAAAAACAATTTTTTTCAAAACTTTTTCCAACAAAATTTCTTTACTCCACTCTATGCAATATAAAATTAGTATTTTTCGTTACCTCCTCGTAACAACTTTTTCGGGCGGGCGTTGCAAAAAATAGCGTGTGATACACGTGCGCATAGGTGATTGGTAACTCGTGTGGTTGCATCATTCGCCTGCGGCTCGAAGCACTCGTCTACGTTTTCGCACTCGCTTCGTTCGTGCGCTAACCACCGACTCATGCTTCGAGTCTCCGGCTTATGCTGCAAAATTCACACTCGCACACAATCACCTATTTTGCGCACTTGTATCACAAATAACTATTGCGAAATCAAGCATCATACATACATATAGGAAAGAAAAGAAAAAGAAGTTAAAATAAAACAGATGGAAGAGGAGATTAGGGTGTGGAAAGAAAGGACGGAAAAAAGGCTTGAGAAGGTGGAGGGCAGGACGAAAATGTAAATAGGAGACGGGGGTAGCGGGGAAGAGATTAAAGGATTTTCGGGAGAGGGTAGGGAATATGATAGAAGAGAAATTGGGAGAGCGTAGGAATGAAAAGGTGGAGAGGGCGGATAGGGAAAGTATAAGGGCAATGGAGTTGAGAATGGAGAGAAAGGAGAAGGCAGACAGGAGAAATAAGATTGTGATAAGAGGGTTGAAGCTGAAGAGCGGAGAAGAAAGGGAGGGCGTGGAAGCGCTGCTACAGAACATAGGGTGGGATAAAGGCAGGGTAGGGTAGTTTAGTTCGAGGGGAGAAAGGAGAAAGAAGTGGCGGTTGTAGAGTTGGAGAGCTGGGAAGAAAAGTTGGGGAAAATGCGAAATAAAAATAGGATAAAGAATAAGGAAGTTTTCATCGATCACGATTTGACGAGAAAGGAAAGGGATTTACAGAGAATGCTGTACGACAGGGCTAGGAGGGAGAGGAGTGAAGGGAGATCGGCGAAGGTAGGACATCGGAAAATAAAAATAGACGAGAAAATGTGGGTGTGGACGAGGAGAAAGAGGTGTTGAAGGAAGTGCAGCGGAATTTGTTTCGTAGGAAGTAGGGGGTGGGGGTAATGCAGGGTAGAGGAGTTGTGAAGGTGCTTTACTGGAACGTATCAGGGGTAAAGAAGAAGGATGAGGAGTTCTGGAGGTATATCCAGGAATTTGATGTGGTGGGACTGGTAGAGACGTGGGTGGAAAGAAAGGAATGGGATAGAATAGAGCCAAAGCTGCCAAGGGGGTATAGGTGGAGACTCCAGGAGGCGATCAGAGTGAAGAAGAAAGGAAGGGCTAGTGGGGGAATTATAACGGGGGTTAGAGATGGATTAGAGGAAGAAGCTCACGGAGAGGAAGAGGCGGAGGGGGTGCAAATGAGGGAAGTAAAGATAGGAGGGGTAACGTTTAAGGGGATTTATCAGCGTTATAAAAAGGAATTCCAGTTTCCGGCCGCACGGTTGAATATTTTGGTCTGATATTTTGCATACCTCATCTAAATATTGGTCTCTTTTCCTGTGAAGTCTCGGTTTTTTGAAAAAATGTTTATATTTGACGTTATAAACAAAAAGAAAAGAACAATAGAAAAAAAATGCAGTGACGCTCAGTACTAGCTGAGTGTGTATTTTCGAGGCCTGAGTCTCGACCCTCGTCAAAGCTACGAGGAAGACGCCCCGTAGCGCGAGTGGAGACTCTGGAGCGCCTCGAAATACCCGAAACGAATCACCCTCCTTATTCTTATGAGATGCAGGCCGGTTCAAAAAAATTAAATTATGAAAGCATCGCGTGACTCAATTTTAATGAGCAGAAATAGTTTATTCATATAATTTCAAGAAAGTGAAAAAAAGATTCATAAAAATCGGTTAATATTTGCAGTAATAATAGAAATGTTGAAGTGCACACGATAGTATGCAAAGATACACCGCACTGTGGGAGGAAACGCATTTTTTTCGTTCAAAAGGTCTACAGCCTTCAATTTTGTCCCAATCCGCAATTATTATTTTTAAAAATTGAAGAGCACTAAATTTCCAAGAGCACCTTAGATAGAGATTGTTGCATTTTCATTTGTTTATTTATTATATGATTACTCGAAGTATGAGAAAATCGAGATTTTTCACAAAATCATTATTTACTCTTCAATAGCGGTTTGCATATAATGAAAATCATCCTAAATCGACGCAAGAGTACTCCCAGAATGCAAATAATTTGATTATCGTATGTTTTAATTATTATAAAGAAATGAAATTAACAAATAGCCAAATATCGTAATTGTGGTTGAAAAAGATTTGTTCTTAGCTAAAAATGCTTTAAATTATTGTGAGAGTTATTGTTAGTCAGAATATCCATAAATTATTAAGAATTAGAATTGTTATATAAACAATTTTTTGCACAAATTTGGAATTTGTGTTTTTTCTATTGCGGGTTTCCTCTTATCATCTGAATTGATGCAGATATTCTTGAAAATAACATGGGTTCAATTATATTTCTTAAAATGCAACAATTGTTAATCTTCTAAACAAATGAAATAAATAAACATAAAGCGCCGGCACTTTGGTCTGGAAAATACTTTTTGCACTATAACTGCTTTACATTTTTGTTAGAGAGATTTGCAGTCTATATTTCTATATAAACTTAACAATAAGCAATTGTTATTATTTATTGTTATTATTTAATTTCAAATATCACGAAATTTTTATGTATTTAAAAAAGTGCCAAAGCTTTGAATTTATTTAATTTGCTTACAAGATCAACAATTGTTCTATTTTAACAAATATAATTGAACCTATGTTATTTTCAAGAATATCTGCATTAATTCAGATAATGAAGGAAAATCCGAAATTGAAAAACCAATAATTCCAACATTTTCCACAAAAATGGTTTATAAATATTATAATTGTTAATGTTTCATAAAAATTGTTACTGAAGATCACTCTCATAATAATTTAAATTATTTCCAGATGAGAAAACATTTTTTTCAACAAAAATTACAATATTTTTTAAATATATGAAAATTTCGTGATATTAGAATTTAAATAATAACAATAAATAATGACAATTGCTTATTTGTGTCATTTGTTTAAAAATCAACAGTTGTTGTATTTTCACAAATATAATTGAACTTATTCCATTTTTCAGAATATCTGCATCAATTTAGATCATAAAAGGAAAACCGCAATTGAAAAAACCACAAATTCCAAATTTGTGCAAAAAATTGTTTATAACAATTCTAATTGTTAATAATTTATGGATATTCTGACTAACAATCACTCTCACAATAAGTTCAAGCATTTTTAGCTAAGAACAAATCTTTTTCAACCACAATGACGATATTTGGCTATTTGTTAATTTCGTTTCTTTATAACAATTAAAACAGATAATAATCAAATTATTTGCATTCTGGGAGTACTCTTGCGTCGATTTAAGATGATTTTCATTATATGCAAACCGCTATTGAAGAGTAAATAATGATTTTGTGAAAAATCTCGATTTTCTCATACTTCGAGTAATCATATAATAAATAAACAAATGAAAATGCAACAATCTCTATCTAAGGTGCTCTTGGAAATTTAGTGCTCTTCAATTTAAAAAAATAATAATTGCGGATTGGGACAAAATTGAAGGCTGTAGACCTTTTGAACGAAAAAAATGCGTTTCCTCCCACAGTGCGGTGTATCTTTGCATACTACCGTGTGCACTTCAACATTTCTATTATTACTGCAAATTTTAACCGATTTTCATGAATCTTTTTTTCACTTTCTTGAAATTATATGAATAAACTATTTCTGCTCATTAAAATTGAGTCACGCGATGCTTTCATAATTTCAGTTTTTTGAACCGGCCTGCATCTCATAAGAATAAGGAGGGTGATTCGTTTCGGGTAATTCGAGGCGCTCCAGAGTCTCCACTCGCGCTACGGGGCGTCTTCCTCGTAGCTTTGACGAGGGTCGAGACTCAGGCCTCGAAAATACACACTCAGCTAGTACTGAGCGTCACTGCATTTTTTTTCTATTGTTCTTTTCTTTTTGTTTATAACGTCAAATATAAACATTTTTTCAAAAAACCGAGACTTCACAGGAAAAGAGACCAATATTTAGATGAGGTATGCAAAATATCAGACCAAAATATTCAACCGTGCGGCCGGAAACTGGAATTCCTTTTTATAACGCTGATAAATCCCTTTAAGTTTGTGACAGTGTACAATAAGGATGGGATGGAAAGAATTAAAGAAAGGGTGGAAGACCTGTTAGGTGAAAGAGAGGAGGATATGGTGGTACTGGGTGGGGACTTTAACGCGAGGATGGGGAGGGAAGGGGGCCTTTACAGGGAAGGGGAGAGCTTCGAAAGGAATTCGAAGGATAAGTTAATAAATGAGGAGGGGGAGATTTTAAGTGACTCGATGGAGGATAGAGGCTGGGCAGTGGCAAATGGTATGGCAACTGGGGACGAAGAGGGAGAATACACATATGTAGGTGAGGTGGGGGTACCGGTGATAGACTACGTAGTCATCAATATGCAAGGGTGGGAGGAGATGGAGAGCTTCACAGTAGAAGGGAGGGTACAATCAGACCATCAGCCATTAGGGTTGTGGATAAGGGATGAGAGCGGCAGAAGGCAAGGTGGGGAAGAAGTGCCGACGAGGGAGAGGGTTAGCTGGACGAGGGAGGCGATAGAGAAGTGTAAGGAGCAGTTAGGGAAGGTACGCTTCGAAGGGGAGACGGTGGAAGAGATATGGGAGGATTTAAAAGAGAAAGTGAAAGGGTGTGTGCAAAAGAAGGTATTCAAAAAGAAGAAGAAAGGAATAGTGAAGCCGTGGTGGGATAAGGAATGGAAAAAGATGAAAAGGAAGGTGAAGAGGAAGTATAAGAAGTGGAAAGAGGGTACTGCGAAAAGGGAGGAGTACGTAGAAATGAGGAAGGGGTTTAGGTTGATGTGTAAGAGGAAAGAACCGGAAAAGGAGAAAGAGCTGGAGGAGCAGTTAGGAAATGTTAAGACAGAGGGGGACGTCTGGAAAATAATAAATAGGTTTAGGAAGCGTAGAGTAGAGATAAGCGAGAAGATAGGGAGTGAGGAGTGGAGGGAGTTTTTTAAAGAATCATTTCAGGGCTCGGATTCAAGGAAGAGAGGTGATGGGAGTAAAAGAACGGGGGAGGTAGAGATGGAGGAGTTAAATGACGAGGAGATAAAGAAACAGATAAGGAAGTTAAGAAGATCAAAATTTGCAGGGTTGGATGGGGTAGAGAACGAAGCATGGCTGTTTAGTATACAAGAGGTTAGGGAGAGGCTGAAGGAGGTAGCGAAGAAAGTATGGAGGGGGGAGGGATTCCCACGAGGGTGGAGAGAAGGGTTAATAGTGCCTCTGTATAAGAAAGGAGATAAGGATAGACAGGAAAATTATAGAGGGATTACGCTAATGAATACGGCGTATAAAGTATACGCGATGGTGATGGCGGAGAGACTGCGGAAGGATGTCGAGGGGAAAGGAATATTGCCGGAGACGCAGGCGGGCTTTAGGGCAGGTAGGAGTACTATCGACAATATCTACGTTCTGCAGCACATGGTGGATAGAAAATTAGCGAAGAAGGGGTCGAGAGTGTACGCGTTTTTTGTGGATCTAAAATGCGCGTTTCCGTCGGCGGATAGGGGGAGCTTGTGGGAGGCGATGGAGGATAGGGGAGTGGAGAGAGGCCTGATCGAGAGGGTAAGGGAGATATATGAAGAGACCAAAGATAAGGTAAGAGGAGGGCTTTTTGCGATTTTAATTGCGGATATGGAAAGTAAGCGAGGAGGCCTTAAAGGAAATGATGAAGAGGTTGAGAAGATACCTGGATAAGAACAGGTTAGAACTGAATGCGGAAAAGTCCAAGGTTATGTTGTTCAGAAACGGAGGGCGAAGGGATAAGGGAGGGGAGTGGAAGTGGAAGGGAAAGGCGGTGCAGGAGGTGAAAGAGTTTGTGTACCTGGGCTTCTTGTTTCGGAGGAATGGCGGAGTGGATGGTCACATAAAAGAGAGAATGAGGAGGGCAAATGTGGTGATGAGGCAGGTGTGGGGGTTGGGAAAGAAGTTATTCGCAGAGGATTTTGGAAGGAAAATGAAATTGTTTGACTCACTAGTGATGAGTGTGCTATTGTATGAAGTAGATGTGTGGGGGTGGAAGGAAAGCGAAAAAGTAAATAGGACACAGGAGAGGTATGTAAAGTGGACACTGGGGCTGGCAAGGAACACGCCTAATTATATTCTCAGAAGGGAGACGGGGAGAATGAGTGTAGGGATTCTAGCGGGGAGTCGGGCGTGTAAATATGAGGAGAAATTTTTGGAAGAGGGGGAAGTAAGCTGGTTAGGGAGTGTTGGTGGGAGAAGGAGAACAGGCGAGGGGGTGGGAAGATGGAGGTTGAAAGAGAAAGGTATTTTAGAACGAATGGACTGCAGATGGATGAAGTGAGAAGGATGCATGAGGAAGGAAGGAAGGTACATGAGTTGGTTAAGAAAAACGGAATGGAGAGAGAGAAGACAGCAGGGGAAGAGAGAATAAGAGAGACAAGGTTTAATGGGAACTATGTGTGGATTATGCCAAGGGCGAGAGCGCAATATTTGTTTGAGAAAGGAGAGAAAGGAAGTCAGGAGCTTATAGCGAGGATGAGATGTGGGTGCATGGAGGGTTTTAATAGGTTCTGGCTCGCTAGGGAAAAGAGGATGTGTGAACTATGTGGGAAGAGGGAGGCAAGAGTGGAGCACTGGTTGGAGGAGTGCATAGAGGTGGAAAGGAGTGGGATAAGCATGGAGGTATTGATGCATGAAAGGGGGGACAAAAGGGCAGTAGCATGGGTGATGCGAGGCAAAGCGAGAAAATAGGGACATGCGTGCGAGGCAAGGCGAAGCGAGGAAGGCAAGACGATAAGAGCGAGCAGCGTTAGAGATAAGGTGTGGAAGGATGTTAGTTTTAAGGGTTAGTTTTAAGAAAATTCTGTAAAAAAATGGAAGTGTAAGCAAGTCAATTTTTTAAGGCCAGCAGGCTGAAAAATAAACGTTTATCTAAATCTAATCTATCATCCGCTTCAAGGAGTTTTGCGACCTCATAAAATCTGAGGAGGAATGTCTATCAATCACTGTCGAAGAGGTGAAAAAAGCACTTAGAGGCACGAAGAACTTTTCCGCTGCTGGACCAGATTGTATTAAGAAATTCTGGTAGAAGAAGTTTACTTTTACACACTAACATTTGGCCCGCATATTCACCTCATATTTAAAGTCGCGGACGCCCATTACGCAGTGGCTGGTGTTCGGACGCACTATACTCCTGCCGAAAAAGGCAACTTGTCCAACCCAGAGAATTACAGGCCAATAACTTGTTTGAACACACTGTATAAGAACTTCAAAGCGGTCCTAAACAACAGGACTGCTCGAAGAATTGAGCCTGTGTGGAGAGAGATGTACGAACAACGTGACTCAAAAAAAGATGTAGCAGGCAGCCACGAGAATCTGCTAATTGACAGCAGCGTCAGCAAAGACGCAGCAGCCTCTCAGCGCGTTCTGTCAAACGGCCTGGATTGACTACCGGAAAGTTTTCAATTCAACCTCTCATAGACTTATCAATTGTCTGTTGGAAGGCTTGAAGGTTCATCTAGAAATTATCGTGTGACACCGAAGAACGTCACCTTCCAGAGTGGTGTCTTTCAGGGCGATACGATGAGCCCTCTGCTTTTTTGCATCACACTTCTGCCTCTATCTCTGCCGCTATGAAATTCTCCGGGATACCTCTGCGGCGACACTAATCATCGCGAGCATAAGGTCACTCATAAATTTTATATGGATGACATGAAGATCTATGCTTCTGGTAGAAGCAAACTTCAGAGTGCTTTAAATATCGTCAAGGAGTAAAAAAGAGAGATTGGTATGGACTTTGGATTGGACAAAGGTGCCAAGATTCATCTGAAGAAAGGAAAGATATTTGGCGTTCCCAAGGACCCTGAGCTTGTGGATATAAGTGTTATTAGACATCTTGACACTGGAGATCCTATACATACCTGGGCGTGCCTCAAAGTCGCATTCAGGACGTGACATCAGTGAAGGAGTCTCTCCGAAGCAGATACAAGCATCTTCTTCCACAGATTTGGTCTTCAAATCTGTCAGCGTTGAACAAGGCATCTCCAACTAACATGCTTGCAGTCCCCGTTCAACTCTACTCGTTTGGGGTAGTTCAATGGACGAAGAACGAGCTTAAGGCCCTTCATGCCACCACACGTAAGATCATGCATATGCATAAAAGCTTGCATATCAATTCGTCAGTTCCGCGATTACACATTTCACGCCGTCAAGGCGGACGCGGACTTCTGAATATCCAAAGTCTCCATAACCGAATTGTTCTACGTACAGCTTACACCGTTGCAAATGGCAGAGATCCTCTCCTAAAAATGGTCAGGAAACACGAGATGATTGACAAAAGAGCGTTCCTTTACAAAGCCGTGGAGCAGGCGGCCGAGACCCTTGGCCTGAATTTTAACATTAGAGTGAGGAAATTGCATTACTCCATCTAGATGCTTCTCTTCTAAAAGCAGAAGTAAAGAAAGCAGAGGTCGAAAAATTTAGACAAAAGCTACTCGACAAAAAAATGCACGGAAATTTTCACATAAATGTAGATTAGTACCGAGCGTATAATGCACACGCTTTGTACCTAGAACACATACGATCTGGGTGTCCCACTCACGCGGGAACGACGTACCTCTACAGACATAATGCAGCCCTAAGAGTGTTTTATTACCATCTTTGTCGCTTTTACAGTATTGGCCGCGAACTAGCCCTGCCAAACGCTCCGAGGGAGATAGAATCAATTGTCAAAAACGAGAAGAGCCAAATTTTCTGAAACTACGATTTTCGAACAGCAGTCTCCTCCGTTGTACACTCGAGGCCTGACATCGTCCTCCAAGACTTCGAGAAACGAAATATATTCGTGATCAAATTCTCGGCTCCGGCCGACTCCAACATCACTGCCAAGGAGAGGGAAGAGGGGTATCAAGACCTTAAAAGAGAGCTGAAACGACTATACCCAAAATTTTCGGTTAAAGTAATTTGTTCTTGTAATCGGTGCTCTCGGAGGTGTGAAACTATCACGGGTTCGTAACCTTAAAACCTTATACCCGAGTTTTAAAAATATGCCAAGGCACTTGCCTGTTGTGATTTCATGGTGCCCTGTGACAACCCATCTTACGGTTGTGAGACGTGGCCATAGGTGTGATGTACCGCGGTTCTACTGCGAGCCAGTGTCAATTTTAGATGGCAGTTGCTCCCAGTGGGACCATGCGGTGGTTGTTTAACCCTTTTTTTAAATTATATATACGGCACCTGAGTCAATCAATACAGAATCCACACGATGGACCGACAACATCTCAATACTTTTGAGTGGACGGATCGACCAAGGGACGACCTGCTGGAATTCTAGGATACCAGTGTGGTCCCTGAGCAACAAGGTTACACGGCACGACTGCATGCTCTGTGGTGCGAGAAACACCCAGAGCATCCAATAGATGAAGAGCGATGCTTCAGAACCCGGAGAAACATCAACGTCCAGGTTTCTCTCAAGCCCAAAGATCTGGCTGACTGGCTTCGTTGAGATTTTTCCGAAGAGTCCTACATCTGGACCATCAATTGTAGTGTGTATGGTGCAGCGAGTAGTTTGGCGGATGCAAACCGTAAAAAAAATCTAACGGTCCGAAAGCTCGCCCGCGAACTGCGGAACCTAGGAGAAGTCTAGAGCGGAGGGAGACGTGAGTCAGAGAAAATGAACTGTTTTTCTCTGACGCATCTCGACTCTTCCAAGATCCTCCAGTTACTGTCGACCATCCGCCCAAACAAATGGCATCCCCGAAGACCCTGAGCTCGTCGACCGAAGCGCTATACGACACCTTGGCGCTGGAGAGACCTATACATACCTGGACGTGCCACATTTGAAAATCTCTTGAAATCTTTGAAACACTACGAAATCCCTCACTTCTTGTGTATAAATTCTTCGAAATCCATTAAATTTTATAAAGCCCCGTGAAATTACATGAAATCCGATGGTAATTCTTAAAATCCTGGAAAATGTAGTAAAATACTTAAGAGCTTTTAAAATCTACTAAAATCATTGAAATCCACGGAAATCTTATAAAACCCCTTGGAATCTTTTAAAATATCCTTAAAAATTGTAGGTCCTATAAAATCGTTCCATATCTTCCGAAATTCTATGAAATTCTTTAAAACCGCATACAAATTTTTTCAAATTCCTGAAAACTATTAAAACCCTTGGAAATCCCTTTAAATTGTTTAAATTTCTTGAAAATGCCTTCGAATCTTTTAAAATATCCTAAAATGTTTGCGTCTTTAAAATCTCTTTAATTCATTGAAATAAATAAAAAACTTATGAGAATCGTTTAAAATTTCCTACAATATTTAAAATCCTTTGATATCTTTTGAGATCCCTTGAAACTTTTTAAAGCTCTCGAAAATGTCTGGGAATCTTTCACAATACCCTCAAATATTGCAAATCCTTTGAAATCCCATTAAATTACTGAAATCAATTAAAAATGTATTTGTAACATTGAGTTAGTTTGTAAAAATGTACGTGAATTAAATTTTTTTTAAAGAATTCTAAAGAATTTAAAAGAATTCAGGCTAAATTAATAAGGATTAAGGATGAATTCCAAAAAATAATTTAAAATCTCTTCAAATCTTTGAAACTCTACGAAATACCACACTTCTTATGAATAAATTCTTTAAAATCCACTAAAATCTTTCTCTAAAAAATAGGTGTGTCACGAAAATCTCGAAAGCAATGTTGCCGTTTTTCTTCAATGCCGATTGGGTAATTTGAAAAACTCGAAGGAAGGAATGCTACCAAATTCACACACATAATTAAGAATTGAGTTTCAGTTGAAGGGCACTGACAAAGAAAGTCACATTTGTGTGCACAATAAAACTGACAAAAATTTAAGATTTATTAATGTATGTATGTATAACATTAAGCCATTTCCCTTTCAGTGTAGGCGTGACACTACCCGATTCGGGTAGTGTTTCTAGGTGGATAGTTTTCTTGTAGTTATAAATAACTACAAGTGTGGGCTCACCACACCCACGATGTGCCAACAGCACTCAGTATTCTTGAATGGTCACCCAGCCAAGTACTAACCGCGTCCAACGCTGCTTAACTTTAGTGATCTGACGAGAACTGGGTTTTTCAGCGTGGTATGGCCGTTGTATGTATGTATACCATTAAGCCATTTCCCTTTCAGGGTAGGCGTGACACTACCCGATTCGGGTAGTGTTTCTAGGTGGATAGTTTTCTTGTAGTTATAAATAACTAAAAGTGTGTTTGACATAAAATGAAGAACCTTTGGTTTAAAAAAATGAATTCACAACAAAAAGTGTAGTAGTTAATATCTCCACAAAAAATATTTTAATTTTTAATAAAAAGCTGTTAAATTAAACCAAAAAATATGAATTTTCAACAAGAGTTGAATTTTCAACCAAGAATTTTCAGTCAATACAGAGAAAAAATCTCATCTAAAATGTTGAGTTTTTAAGTCATAAAGACGAATTTTTGAAATAAAAAAGTTAATTTGTAACAAAAGAAATAAACTTTTAACTAAAATGATGCACCTCAAGCGAAAAAATAAATTTTTAACCAAATAGTTGAGTTTTCAACCCAGACGATGAATTTTCCATAAAAAAAGACGAAAAATGGAATAGTTACATTTTTAGATAAATTAATTAATTTTCAATGAGAAAAAAGTAATTTTCAACCAAAGAAATGAAATTTGAACCAAAACGATTAATTTTCTACCGAAAAAGAAAAATCTGCAATAAAATACATGAATTTTCAACCACTTGGAGTAATAATTGAATAAGTTCTTCTACTAAAACTATAAGAATTATAAAAAAGTCCAGACCAGAAATTAAATTCACTGTAATTTTCCGGCTTTCTCCCGGTCTTAAAAAAAATTTGAGCACATTCCAGATCACATGAGTTAACTTCAAGTCATTGTAAGCTGCAATTCTGAATAACATTTTAGTTTTGTTTCAACTGAAAAAAGGTGGAAAGGTGACAGGTTTTAAAATAGGTGACCTAAAGGTGAATAGACGCTACACTGTGATGACTGTAACAACTTGATTATATTTAGACAACGGTATCTAAATTTTTAATCGACTCACTCTTCCAAAACTTGCAACTTTAGTTCCTTCGCTAACACGGGGACTTGAGGATCGATTGATTACAAGCTAATCGTCTCCGCATTTACGAGAAGAATAAAAGAAAAAGTTTAATGAGATAAAAGGGCTTAAAGATTCTGGTCCCCTCAGAGGTATAGAAGTATAATGAATTTTAAGCATTTGGAAAATTGGGATAGGTGTGGGGTCAACTATATTATCTTGAAATGTGGATTCAATTATAGCGAGCAGCTTAATAAAAAATAGGTTATGATTGTGGAAACTAATAGTTATCAATTTTTAAGGGTAATGATTCCACTTCTGTTTCCGGGGCAATTGGGACAGAAAGTTCTCCTCACTTTTTTCCTACGACAATCGAAACGGAAAGTTTTCTTAGTTTCTTGGCATTTATTATGTCGATGGCCTGACTTGTCATGATTCCAACAAACTGGAATTTGGTAGCAGTAAGTTTCAAGGGTTTCTTCTTCAGAAGTTAGAAATGAATAGGCGGAAGATTCAAGGTTCTTGGGATCTTGATTGAAATTTTTATCTTCCTAATTTTCAGAATTAGTACTAGGATTTTCACAGCAATCGTTACTATCCTCAATATTGATTTTGACAGCGTTTTCTTACCTAAAAGATTTTTGAGAACTTGGGTCTAATCTCCGAGATTGATTAAATTTATGTGGAATAACACAATCTGTGCGATTTATTATATGTGCTGACACATTGACCTTAATATTTCTGGAAGGGTGATAAAATAAACAGAATGGAGATCTTCGTTTTGACAAGCTACGTTGGCTTTGTTTACATTTTTTGAAAAGGTGCATACTGAGTCTCTTCGACAGTTTTTAATTCTGGAGACTTTGCTCCGTCATTTAGCGCTTCAGAAGAATGTTGTTCAACTTTGCGATCAATAACCACAGAGGATTTCAAAGAAATGTTATCGCGAATCAAATCCTTCGAAGTCACTGTGCTTTCTCGAGAAACTTTTAATTTAATTTCTCCGCGTTTAAGACGTCCGAATTTAGCAAATCGTTTGCGGAGGCTTTTGACATTGCCGACTGTGAATACCCCACGGCTTACGAGTTCATCGATAAATACATTTCTCGTTAAAGAAAGCTAGAACGTCTAATTCAATTACTAATAAAGTTTAATGCTTTTACATGAAATTATTGCATTTGCAAATGAAGTTCAACAAGATACCACGAATTTAATTTTTCCTTTATTAACTATTATTTGTATAAGGCTTCGCATGGGTGCCTTCTCACGATACATATTAAATAATTGTACAACTCTAAAGATTTGCATGCAAATTTCAAAAAATAATCTTAAATGACAGTGCGTATTAACACCTATACGTTTTCACCTGCTGCTGGTGTAAGATCTTTTGATTCTAAAAAATGTACCATCATATGCGGAATTTTAGTACAAATTTTTAAAGAAACACATAGTAAATGATATAATAAATAAATTATGTTTCAAATTCAGCAATAGTAGTTCAGTAAATGAAAATGAAAAATTAAAGGTAGAAACTAATAAAAAAGGGGATAAAAATAATCAGTACATACATCGTAAACTACGACCCAAAACAGATTTATACGTAAACATTAGGGTGGCCCAAAAAATCACACTTGAGAAATTTCAACGGGCATGTTCACCAAATCGTTCTCGCAGGCAAATAAATTTATGCGTGTTTTTTTATTTTCAAACAAAAATGATTTTTAGCACTCGCTCTGAGGCCTCAAAGTTTCCTGATTTGAAGTAGAGAAGTCCTAATATCAGCTACAGGTTTGACCCAGAGAGCAGCTATAGATTTATTAACTTATTGTTACTCTGCCATTCAACTCATTGTCAGTGATCGCAGCTTGGGACCGTAGCAAATACGGTGCAGAATGAGCGGCCCAACCGAGGGTCAACTTTTTTTGCAGCATCCGCCTGCAGTCCCTTCAGCCGGTGTTTAACTTAAATTTGTCATTTTTCATAATCTTTTCTTACTCTTTTCTCAATGTAAATTAAACGTTAATTCATTTTTTTTAATTTGTTCTCAATAGTCTCAAAAATGTGTCTTCAAAATATCAACTTACACAAGCATTTCTGAGGCTCACAACGAGCCTCCAAATATTGCCATTTTATGCCATTTTTGATATGCCTAAAACTTTTGCATAATATTTCTGAGACATAAAAATGCGATAAATGAATTGTTCACTGATAAGTGTAGAAGCATATAAAAGCTCAAATAAATTGACTTATAATTTCCTGACCAAAATCGAAGAAGTAAAAAGAAGAATCATTTTACATGTTAAACTGCACAAGACATAAAAATGGCTAGAGCGAGTTCTAAATTTTTTTTTACATAAAAAAACACGTATACATTTATTTGCCGGCGAGAACGATTTGGTGAACATGCCCGTTGAAATTTCTCAAATGTGATTTTCTGGGCCACCCTAGTAAACATCTTTGCTAAACTTTAACTTATACTAAAATGATTTCACAAAGATTTGAAGATTTCACAAAGGTCTAAGATGTTAACACATCAAAAACCCGAAAATAAAAAGTGAAAGGGGAGATGCAAAAAAATATATATATGATACATTTTTCAGCAACTTTTAACAGCCCCTCCCCCCCTTCGCGATGCTTTTTCCATTGTTCTTAACATGGAGAATGATACTTTGACCCCCCCCCCATGTTAAACATATCACGTATTTATTGAATGACTTTTTGTATTGCTTTTCTTAATTCTTATTACATATGAAGCCCTCAGAGGAAAAATGTGACTCACAGTTTTGAGGAAAAACAGTAAAGAAAAAGTTCCGAGGAAAAATAGTAACCGAAAAAGTCCAGAGGAAAAATAGTAACCGAAAAAGTCCAGAGGAAAAAAGGTAAACAGAATCGCGAGGTAAAAATGTTACTCGGAAATATCCGAGGAAAAACGTTATAGAAAACCTTGAGGGATAAAATGTGATAGAAAAAGTTCCAAGGAAAAACGTTTCTTTTGATATTATAAGTTGAGCACGAAAACACTTTAAGAAAACAAGAACGTCAATATGATCAGGTCCATTAATCTAGCACCTCCACAATCAAATTTTGCGATTTTCAATAGCTCAGAAACGTTAAAAATAATCCCCTTTCTCCCACGCAGATATGACTTTGTCAAAAAATAATCTTTTTGAGAATTTGACAGTGTGGATAAAGACTTTGATTTTGGGGCTCTTCGAAAATACTCATGCTGATTTCTGAGCTCCAACCCTTCTCGCCAAAGATCAATCCCCTGGAACCACGCAGATATAACTTTGTCAAAAAATAATGCTTTTAAGAATTTTAATGTATCAATGAAGTCTATGATTTTTGGGCTCCTCGAAAACACCCACTCCAATTTTTGGGCTCCAACCTTCAACGTTGAAAATCAACCCCTTGGTACCACGCAGATATGGCATTGTCAAAAAATAATCTTATTTAGAATTTTACATTGTGGCTAGAGTCTCTGATTTTTTGGCTTTTCGGAGATCCCCACTCCGATTTTTGGGCTCCAACCCTTAAAGTTAAAAATCAACCCCTTGGAACCACGCAGATGACTTTGTCAAAAAATGTTTTTAAGAATTTCAAAGTATCAATAGAGTCTCTGATTTTTGAGCTCCTCGAAAACACACACTTCGATTTTTGGGCTCCAACCCTCAACGCTAAAAATCAACCCCTTGGTACCACGCAGATATGGCATTGTCAAAACATACTCTTTTTTAGAATTTTACATTGTGGCTAGAGTCTCTGATTTTTGGGCTCCTCGAAGATATCCACTCCAGTTTTCGAGCACCAATCCTTAAAGTCAAAAATCAACCCCTTGGAACCACGCAGATACGACTTTGTCAAAAAATAATGTTTTTAAGAATTTCAAAGTATCAATAGAGTCTCTGATTTTTAAGCTCTTCGAAAACACACACTTAGATTTTTGGGCTCCAATCCTCAACGCTAAAAATCAACCCCTTGGTACCACGCAGATATGGCATTGTCAAAAAATATTGTTTAGAATTTTACAATGTGGCTAGAGTCTCTGATTTTTGGGCTTCTCGGAAATAACGACTCCGATTTTTGGGCTCCAACCTTCAAAGTTAAAAATCAACCCCTTGGCACCACGCAGATATGACTTTATCAAAAAATAATATTTATGAGAATTTTAAAGTATCAATAGAGTCTCTGATTGTTCGGCTCCACGAAAACATACACTTCGATTTTTGGGCTCTACCCCTTAACGGGAAAAATCAACCCCTTGGTACCACGCAGATATGACTTTGTCAAAAAATAATCTTTTTCAGAATTTTACAATGTGGCTAGAGTCTCTGATATTTGGGCTCCTAGAAGATACCCACTCCGATTTTTGGGCTCCAACCCTTAGAGTTAAAAATCAACCCCTTTGTACCACGCAGATATGACTTTGCCAAAAAAAAAACTTTTTCAGAATTTCACAGTGTGGATAGAGACTTTGATTTTTGGGCTCCTTGAAAATACCCACGCTGAATTCTTGCACCAGCCCTTGAAGTTAAAAATCAACCCCTTTGTACCACGCAAATATGACTTTGCCAAAAAATAATCTTTTCGATAATTTTACAGCGTAGATAGGGTCTTTGATTTTTGGGCTTCTCGAAAATACCCTCTCTGTTTTTTGGGCTCCAATCCTTGAAGTTAAAAATGAACCCCTTGGTACCACGCAGATATGAATTTGTGAAAAAATAATCTTTTTCAGAATTTTACAGTGTGGATAGAGACTTTGATTTTTAGGCTCCACGAAAATAACCACTCTGGTTTTTGGGCTCCAACCCTTAACGGGAAAAATGAACCCCTTGGTACCACGCAGATATGAATTTGTCAAAAAATAATCTTTTTCAGAATTTTACAGTGTGGATAGAGACTTTGATTTTTGGGCTCCTCGAAAATAACCACTCCGATTTTTGGGCTCCAACCCTTGAAATTACAAATCAACCCATGGTTCGACGCAGATATGAGTTTGTCAAAAAATAATCTTTTTCAGAATTTTACAGTGTGGATAGAGACTTTGATTTTTAGGCTCCACGAAAATAACCACTCTGATTTTTGGGCTCCAACCCTTAACGGGAAAAATCAACCCCTTGGCACCACGCAGATATGACTTTGTCAAAAAATAATCTTTTTCAGAATTTTACAGTGTGGATAGAGACTTTGATTCTTGGGCTCCACAAAAATAACCACTCTGATTTTTGGGCTCCAACCCTTAACGTTAAAAATCAACCCCTTGGTATCGCGCATATATGAGTGTCAAAAAATGTTTTTAAGAATTTTGAAGTATTAATAGAGTCTCTAATTTTTGGGCTCCTAGAAAATACATAATCCGATTTTCGGCTCTAATACTTAACGTTAAAAATCATCCCTTTGGTACCACGCAGATATGACTTTATCAAAAAATAATCTTTTTGAGAATCTTCCAATGTGGCTAGAGCCTCTGATTTTTGAGCGTGTGTATTTTCAAGGAGCCCAAAAATCAGAGACTGTAGCCACGATGAGGGTTAACGATAAGGGTTGGAGCCCAAAAATCAGAGTGAGTATTTTCGAGAAGCCCAAAAATCAAAGACTCTATCTACACTGTAAAATTATCGAAAAGATTATTTTTTGGCAAAGTCATATCTGCGTAGTACAAAGGGGTTGATTTTTAACTTCAAGAGTTGGTGCAAGAATTCAGCGTGGGTACTTTCAAGGAGCCCAAAAATCAAAGTCTCTATCCACACTGTAAAATTCTGAAAAAGATTATTCTTTGACAAAGTCATATCTGCGTGGCACCAAGGGGTTGATTTTTACCGTTTAGGGTTGGAGCCCTAAAATTGGAGTGGGTATTTCCAAAGAGCCCAAAAATCAGAGACTCTAGCCACATTGTAAAATTCTCAAAAAGATTATTTTTTGACAATGTCATATCTGCGTGGTACAAAGGGGTTGATTTTTAACGTTAAGGGTTGGTGTCCAAAAATCTGAGTGGGCATCTTCGAGGAGC
>CAKNYM010048790.1:71807-87978 GCA_932195095.1 Andricus curvator
CGTTAAGGGTTGGTGTCCAAAAATCTGAGTGGGCATCTTCGAGGAGCCCGAAAATCAGAGACTCTAGCCACATTGTAAAATTCTCAAAAAGATTATTTTTTGACAAAGTCATATCTGCGTGGTACCAAGAGGTTGATTTTTATCGTTAAGGGTTGGAGCCCAAAAATCACATGGGTATTTTGGAGAAGCCCAAGAATCAAAGTCTCTATCCACACTGTAAAATTCTCAAAAATATTATTTTTTGACAAAATCATACATATCTGCGTGGTACTGAGGGGTTGATTTTTAACTTTAAGGGTTGGAGCCCAAAAATCGGAGTGGGTCTCTTGGAGAAGCCAAAAATCAGAGATTCTAGCCACATCGTAAAATTCTAAAAAAGTTTATTTTTTGACAAAGTCATATCTGCGTGGTTCCAAGGGGTTGACCTTTAACTTTGAGCGTTAGAGCAAGAAATTGGCGTGGGTATTTCCGAGGAGCCAAAAAATCAAAGTCTCTATCCGCACTGTGAAATTCTCAAAAAGATTATTTTTTGACAAAGTCATGTCTGCGTGGGAGAAAGGGGTTGATTTTTATCGTTAAGGGTTGGAGCCCAAAAATCGAAATGGGTAGTTTTGAGAAGCCCAAAAATCTGAGACTCCATCCACACTGTGAAATTCTCAAAAAGATTATCTTTTGACAAAGTCATATCTGCGTGGGAGAAAGGGGTTTGATTTTTAAAGTTAAGGATTGGAGCCCAAAAATCGGAGTGGGTATTTTCGAGGAGCCGAAAAAACCCCAAGAATATGCCGGGAATAAATTTGTAAAAAATTCAAATTTTTTGAAGGGGGTTGATTTTTGAACTTAAGGGTTGTTTCGGGGGAAATTTGTTTGCGGATTCCAAGAGCCCTAAAGAAGCCCAAAATTCTGAGCTATGGATATACTCCTGGGACACCCTGTATATATATATATAGTTAAAAGTTTCTCATAAGGACAACCGCAAGATTTCGCCGGGAGCAGGTGCAATTTGGAAAAATTGCACCCGCTCCCAACGAAATCGCGGTAAAATTTCAGCTGTAACCACGTCTCACGACCGTGAGATAGGTGGTTACAGTCTGCGACGACGGAGCGACCCAAGGACGACCGCCTTCTGCATTTTCCCCGCAAGTGTCTCAGCATTTTGTTGACACACAGGGATGCTTTTTATGCTATTAACCAGTGAAACCTTGGCACCTCCAAGAGCGCCGATGATCAATACGATTAGCTTAACAGAATATTCCGGGTATAACTGTCGCAACTCCCTTATAAGGTCTTTATACCTCTCTTTTCTTTCTGATTGGCTATGATGTTTTTGTCAGCTGGTGCCGAAAATCCGATAACGAAAATGGTTCGTTTCTCGAAGTCAAGGAGAACTATGTCAGGCCTCGAGTGCGCGACAGAAACAATTATCATATATATAAACACATACACACACAACCCACAGTGCCATCTTGTTTCGGTTCTTTTGGAATCGAAACGATGGGCCTATGACAAAGCCACCGGACGCGTCCTCAGGTTGCGGGTAGAGTTATCTGTACCGAGAGTTTCTGCTGAATATAGTTACAATAATTAATAAGCAGTCGCAGACAATTGTTAAAGAGTGGCCCCGAAGGAATGAACCCCAAGCGGGAGCGTAACAACCACTCAGAGTATGCAGCCTTATCTTTGTATGCAGGGCTCTACAAGGATGGACTAACCCTTTCCCTAGCTGCTCGTGGGAACAACAATGACACCATCAAACCCAGTTGTAGATGCGGTTCAAAACAATTGAACGCGCAGAGCACCCGAAAATGGGTCGGCAAACAGTGCCAATCACCCTAGAGTTCGGGTTGATGAAAATAATTTAGATGGAAACATGCCAGCTACGATGCCAGCATTATCCCTGTTCGCGGAGGCTTTATGGCGCGTATGCAAACTCTGGGGTGCCGCAATCATTCAGGACTTCAAAGCTGCCTACCTCTTGAAAACTGGATATGAACGCTGAGCGTTTCCCCAACCGCTCCATGAACAAGCCGCAGAGGAAGAGGAGGAAGCGACATTATGATCAATCGCGGAAAGCAGGCACTCCCTGAGAGATGATAACTATTTCAGGATAGGACGAACATTAATATCCAGGTTCCTCCGAAGTCCCTATCTCCAGTCTCGGAGGAGTTCGACTTCAGGTCTATCAATTGTTCAGTTTGTGGCGCGGCGAGAGCTTTGGCTAATTCAAATCGAAGGCTAAAACCGACGTCGGAACAAAAGACAAAAAGACGCTTGCATTAACTAAACAAGAAGATTCACACACTGAACAAATCAAAGCTGCTGACAATCAAGCAGCATATTGCTGACAAATTACGCTTCTGTCAAAAATGCACCCAAGCCCGACTATGTAGAGCCTTTATGGAGAGAGCTTTACAAAACCCTAAAACTGGATTTGATGGAAGATAATAAGAATATCATCCGCTTCAAGGAGCTTTGCGACCTCATAACATCTGAGGAAGAATTCCATCAATCACTGCCTGAGAGGTGAAGAAAGGACTTAGAGGCAAGAAGAACTTCTCCACTGCAGGACGAGACGATATCAAGAACTTACGGTAGAAGAAGTTTACTCATGCACAGCAACATCTGGCCCGGATATTCACCTCATATTTAAAGTCGACCACGCCCATTTCACAGTGGCTGGTGTTAGGACGCACTGTAATCCCACCAAAGAACGGTGACTTGTCCAACCCAAGGAACCACAGGCCAATAACTTGTCTGAACACGTCGTATGAGATCTTTACAACTATCCTGAATGACAGGATTGTTCGAAAACTTGTACTTGTTTGGGAAGAGATTTACAAACAAATGGGTTTGAAAAAAGGTGTAGCAGGCTGTCAAGAAAACCTGCTAATCGGCAGGAACGTCTGCAAAGACGCAGCATCCTACCAGCGCTGCCTATCGACAGCCTGGATTGACTACCGGAAAAGTTTCAATTCAACCTCCCATATACTTATTATCTGCTCGTTGGAAAGCTTGAAGGTTCACCCACACATGCTGAGATGCATAGAGATTGATGCCTCATATTTGCGAACAATGTGATTCGAAAAAAGGTGTAGCAGACTGCCGAGAGATCTTGCTAATTGACAGGTGCCCGGATGGATTGCCGAAAAGCTTTCGAAGCAACCTCTCTTATAGCGAATTCCAGAGCACTCCGACCTGCTCCTTCTTACTTCTTCTCACTTCTAATACTAATAGGAACAAACGGTATCGTGGGTACAAGTTATTATACATATCATAACTTGTACCCAATCTTCAGTAACCATAAGCACTCCGTTAAATTAATGCACTTAGGTACACTATAAATTACAAAAGATGCAATTGCAAACAATATACACTTAAATATATATATATATATATATATATAATATACACTTGAGTATACTAAATTGTACATATTTTACCTGACAAGGCAAAACTAAAAACTCTTTTTCATGTTTATGTCATTCTTTGCTCTTTAAATTTTCGCGCCAATGACAAGAACGCGAGATAAGACGGAACGCTCCGAGGGGTCCCGAAACCCAAAGCGACGGCGCACCCCGTCGTCAGGCTTGGTCTGTCACGAGCCTCATTCACAGTGTGTGCTCTCAGATTCAAAGCCACCTAGAGTTCTCTTCTCGCCCTGGAACCGCTCCCAGAAGGAAGGCATCGCAACGGCCCTTGTTAGGGCCAACTCCATAACCACCGATTCGTTAATCCTCCTCAAGGAAACTCTCGCCCGTCAGCCGTTTGACATATCTCTTTGTCTTTACGAGATACATTATATTTATCCTAATTTTAAACTTTTTAGGAATATTTTTATGTATCTGAAATTGTCGCAACCCGTAAATTCTGAATTTCTAACTTTTGAATCTGTATGTGCAACATTGAGAAAAAACACTTTTTTTTATTTTTTATCTTTTTCGCTTGGCCTACCTTAAGTTCTAGCCAATGAACTACCTGAAAGGTTGTAAATTAACACATCTTCAGAAATAGTCAGGCCTGTCAGGATGTTCAGAAATCTTCAGAATTTATCACCATTTGTGACGATTCCTGATTTTTTCTTAGTAGGGGATATGGAGGCAAATAGAATGATCTCCAATGGATTTGAACACATCGTAAGCGACTAGTTTATTTGTGGGCAATGTTGATTTTCGGGATTCCCGCGAGGTTCGTGATGTCATTGCAATATCAATCAAACCTAATCAAAGAAATAAATAAACCCTATGCACATGCTTACCCTGGTGAACAGCTACAGTACAGCCTTGTCCATCACAGTACACTAGTGGATTTTCTGTCCAGCCCCTTTCATCAGAACAGACACAGCACCCTCCAAGCATCTCCTTCATACTGTGGTTCAGGCGGCCCAGAAGATGATGCTAGCAACTAGAGCTAAGCCAGCCAATAACCGGTTCTTCATACTATCAATACTCGCAGGATCACCTGCTTCGGCACCGACATTCTCAAGTCATAAATTATATTTTTAATTTTCCTTATTTCTTCGTCTTAATCGTGCAAGCGTCTGTCACCTCCGAATTCTCAATTGATACGGCAATCAAATTATTGCTAGAGCGAGTACCTTCCAACGAGATAACAATTCAAAATTTTTTTGGAAAAATATGCCCTTCAATTTTTAGGAATTTTTTTCAAAACTCGTAAGCACACGACACTGAATTGTTTGTTCTTTACGAAAGAAACGTATTTGTTTCGCACGGTTTGCCATCTTCCTTTTTTCTCCTACATTGGATCCACGATGGAATAACAAGCATAATCTAAGAACACATGGTTCTAGCCAGTAGCCACGCGCAACTAAAAAAAAAGTTAACCAATAGGAAGCAACTCTTTCACAGCCAGCCATATTGGGTAAGTGAGCGCGCGTGAATGAAGTATATTTAAAATGTAGTAAATGCCATGAACGAAGATTTCAAGTAAAAGATAAAGAAATTGTACAATTTGTAATTCAATGATATTAGTTTGAAAGTAATGTAATTTGTGCCATAGATAATACAAAATATTTAAAAATATATAACTTCTAATCCTTGTGATATAGAAGAAATATGGATAACGTAACCTCTCAATGTACCTGAAGAATTTGACCTTTTAACGCAAATGAAATGAAGTATCATTACCTGAAAAGAAAAAAGAATTTTGTTTTGGGTCTCAAAGCACAAAGAAATAAATTCAAAATATCGATATCATAGCCTATATTATGACAATATCAGTTTTTATTATCCGTATACACATGCACGTATGTAATCACAAACATAACCCCTCAGTGTACACAAAATGACATGTTTTTAGATCTTATACAATGTGTCCCAGACTCAAGTGTCCGGACTTATATGGCTGCATGAAAATTAAAAAAATAAATCGAAAATTCCTTTTCCAAAAATCAGTTGAAGTTTTAGTTTTTGAGTTATTAAATATTTAAGTTGGACCAATCAGGAGCGCGGTATAAACAATCGTGCGAACGCGAGCGAGAGTCTAACTAGTGTGGTGACTGCTGTTCTCCCCTCGCTAACCCCACCTCGGCGCTCGTTTCAATACACTACGTTAGACTCACGCTCCCGTACGCACAACTGTTCATACCGCGCTCCTGATTGGTCCAGCTTAAATATTTAACAAATCAAAAACTAAAACTTCAACTGATTTGTGGAAAAGGAATTTTCGATTTATTTTTCTTATTTTTATACAGCTATATAGGGTGTCCCAGACTCAAGTGTCCGGACTTATATAGCTGTATAAAAATAAAAAAAATAAATCTAAAATCCCTTTTCCAAAAATCAGTTGAAGTTTTAGTTTTTGAGTTATAAAATATTTAAGCTGGTCCAATCAGGAGTGCCGTATAAACAGGCGTCTGTGCGTGAGCGGGATTCCAACGTAGTGTTCTCCCGTCGCTAACCCCACCTCTGCGCTCGCTTCGATAACACTGTGTTGGAATCCCGCTCACACACACACGACTGTTTATAAGCCGCTCCTGATTGGTCCTGTTTAAATATTTTATAACTAAAAAACTAAAACTGCAACTGATTTTTGGAAAAGGATTTTTCTATTTATATTTTTATACAGCCATATAAGTCCGTACACTTCAGTCTGGGACACCCTGTATAAGTCCGTACACTTGAGTCTGGGACACCCTGTATACGTTTGAAAATTTTACAAATGCACATATAAATTAATACAGCGCATGATTTATTATAATTTAAATTTTGTCTGTGAAAGAAAATGGTCTTAGCTTACAAAAATGTCAATAAGTGAATAAGCATATAGTGAGCACGCGGGTAAGCGTGTGATACGAAATTATAAAGTTATAATTTCACTAAGAATATTTCAGATTTTTAAAAAGATACTTGTCTCAAATTCCACTGAAATTATCAGTTTACTTTAGGATTAAACTGAAATTAAGAGAAAAAAAAACGGAAAATTACTGGAATAGGTGTTTTGCACAGGGGCGTCCAATTTTCAATGCTTGCTATGGGCGCTATTTTCCCTAGATACGCCGCTGATAACTAAGATGGCTGGCTGTGGCAGAGCGGGACTGGGGCCGAAATTGGGGCGCTTATGACTAGTGATGGGCACTGCTCGGCCTGACTGTGGTAATACCTGACCTGACCGGTAATGTCCAGTCATGACGGTAAAAGTTGGTAAAACGCGGTCAGACCCAAATATCTCCAACAGGAAAGTTTTTTTTATAGAAAAAAGTGGTTTAGTTGTTAGGAGATCCCGTATGCTAAACTTGTACAAATAGTTCTTCGGTTCTAAATGTTCCAGTTATTCTCAAAGTTATAAAAATGCAAAAAAGCTGAGCATAGCAGACGACACTGTTGACAGTTTCGCGCGAGTTTCGAGGGGAATTTGAAAATGACACATTACAAATTGACAAATTACATTGAAAATCTGTTGCATTTATTAAGTAATATTTTTAAAATAATATTTAGTAGTGTGCTAAGTTATTTTGAATATCATTTCAATGAATATAACACTTAAACATTAAGTCAAGTACTGTGTATCGTATAGGTTATATTTCCTAAATCATAATACTGTTTTTTTGTCTTTAAATAACATAAAATTGATAAATAATTATTATGAATTTAGATTTATGAGTAATTTGTGTAAATAATGTATTATTTGTATTGTCATTGTTACCATTTTTAATTATAATAATTGCACTGTAAAAAAAGTTGGTGTAATTTTACGTCGTGCCACGATGGAAATTATTCGATCAGCGTGCGACGATGTAAGTTCACACACTTTTGTAAAAAAAAAATGCAGGACGTAAATTGCCAGGACCACATTTCAATTTTGAGGTTATGTTCGTGAGGTTATAAATTTTCGAACACTCTAGCAGGATAAATAAAGCGCATATTACTTTTCTTAGGTATCGTTTTGAATGAAAAAGACATTTTTTTTTATTCACATAGAACTCATCACTATTAAAGCAATATTAGAGACTCTGAGACGTAATTTTATGATAAAGTCCAACGCGCCATCTCTTTCTGTCAGTTTGTCGATGGATTGTCGATTTATGTCCTGTTTGTAATTTCTCAGGGTGCCAAGACGTAACAATACTACCCGTGTGTGAAATTATGCTAAATACTGCAACTTTACCAAAAAAGTGTTAATTTATGAGCTGATTTAAATTTATTCAATGAACGTAAATTGACTACGTTCCACACAGATCGAATAATTTCCATCGTCAGACATAGTAATTTTACATCGGACAGTTATTTCATACTATTCCATAGGGTGAAATTGGAGTAGATCGTGAATTTCGGAGCGACATTGGTAAATTTACCAGGTTATACCAGAGATGAGGTGGTTATACATTGTAATTTATAATACACTGCTCGTGAAATTACAATCTAATTGTAGATATCACCAAAGATTTTTTTAAAGTGTGCCTTATTGAATTTCGTCACATATAAATAATAACAAATAATAAATTATTTACACAAATTACTCATAAATCTAAATTCATAATAATTAGATATCAATGTTATTTTATTTAAAGACAAAAAAACAGTATTTTCATTAAGGGAATATAACCTATACGATACAAAGTACTTAACGTAATACTTAAGTATCATATTCAATGAAATGATATTCAAAATAACTTAACACACTACTAAATATTATTTTTAAAATATTACTTAGTAAATGCAACAGATTTTCAATGTAATTTGTAAATTTGTAAAGTGTCATTTTCAAATTCTCCTCGAAACTCGCGCGAAACTGTCAAAAGTGTCGTCTTCTATGCTCAGCTTTTTGGAATTTTTATTACTTTGAGAATAACTGGAACATTTAGAACCGAAAAACTTTTTGTGCAAGTTTAGTATAGGGTATGTCCTAACAACTGAACCACTTTTCTGTATAAAAAAACCTTTTCTGGTGGAAATATTTGGGTCTGACCGCGTTTTACCAACATTTACCGTCATGACCGGTCAGGATTGGTCATGACTGTGAAATACCGAGCAGCGCCCATCACTACTTATGACTAGACCACGAAGGAATAGTAAAGCGGGGCGCACAAACATTTGCACTGTGAATAAGCACAACGCACAAGAGAACACGCTTCAACTCACACGGATCCGCATTGTTGCTTCCTATGCACGAGGCTTTAGCGGGCTAGCGTCAGGTGAACACTGTGTTTTTCGTGGACAGTTAATCTAATATTTATAAAAGTGAGTGATTTTATGTGAAATAACTTCGTCTGTCTTTAATTATGAAACAGTATTGACTCAAGGCTCTTGCAGTATTTACATTGATATAAAAGGAGAATATTCATAAACTCTCTAATATATCTTTTATAACATTATTTATAGGGAGTCCAGCACAACACTTTTTATCCTAAATTTATTATAAATTTCATTTTTAAAACTAGAAAACACTTTCAAAACAAACAATGCGACGCGCGACACTTTCAAAACAAATGACGCGACGCGCGAGAAATTCGAGGTTGGAAAATTGAAAATCGTGTGCTACAAGCGGCTGCAGATTACACAAGACAGCTGCAGATTGCATGAAAGTTCAACGCTCCGAACTTTTCTGCGCCATGCTGTGTGAAAATCACAGCGATCGAAATGGAGCCCTGTGATTGGTCGAGAACCTTGTGCGCCATGCGTTGTGCGCTGTGCAAGTGTGTGTGCGCCCCGCTTAAGGAGTGGTATCACCCTACTGGCGTGTACGAGAATTCGCTCTGAGCTCGAAGGGGAGCTCAACCTCTTTATAGGATATAATCTGACGGCCATGCAGTCTCATACATTTCATTGGCTCAGACCGAGCTCAGAGGGGTGTTATCCTTGAGTTCACTCGACGGTTTTTCGTATACGAAAATAGTCGAGTAGTATGAAATCGGTATTCTCGAGTCGTTCGTCTGGTTTCGTATACGAAAATTTACGAATACTTTGCAACGAGTGAGTTAGAGGCATTCGAAACTGAAAATCGTATGCGAAAGTAGTAAAATCTGTGAAAGTGGGAAGCATCATGGTGGCAGGTGGAGAAAGATATGAGGAATAACATAACCTAATAAAACTTATACTGTCATGTAATCATGACGTTACGAGACATAATTAACGTAAACGTTATTGAACTGTTAGATGATGCAGCAAGACATGCATATAATAGAATGGGAATTCATAAACGTGATGATCCTTTTGAGTTACCTGTATAAATATTTGTATAAATATGATAAATATGTCATGTCCTGGCAAAAGTATCGGATAGGAATTCCTTCTGACCCAATCCGAATCATTCCGGAATTTGTATTCGAACCAATCCGAAAAAATTTCTACATTTGGATCGACTCAAATCGTTTAAAAATTAATCCGACTCAATCCGGTTCAATCCGAACTCCAAAACGAACTAAAGTTTCAATCCAAATCAATCCGCACTCGGATTTATATTCACTGAATTTCCAATCAAAATGAATCCGAGTTCGGATTGGATTCATTCGGATAGATAATCGTTTTAGGTCAATCCGAGTTCGGATTCATTCGGATTGAAAATTTGGTTCGGATTAAGTCGAATTAATTTTTGACCGATTTGGATCGAACGAAATGTAGAAATTGTTTCGGCTTGGTTCGAATTAACTCAGATTGGTTCGGATACAGATTCTGGAATGATTCGGATGACTTCGAATTGGTTCGGAAGGAATTCCTATCTGATAATTTCGCCAGGGTGAAAACACAAGCTGCTCATTTCACATCTGCGATCATCACTACAAATAACTGCAAATGTTTAAATACCTTGAACTTTAGAATGCGCGGCAAAATGATATAATTATGTTTCACGCTTACTTCTCTACTCAGCATTTGATTGGCCGATTCACTACTTTGACATATCGGCAAAGTCGCACTACACTTTGCATACGACTTCGCCTTCGAAAGAAGTTCGAGTGGCGTTCAAGAATACCAACCGCACTCGACAATTTTTCGTATACGAAACTACCGCTCGAAAATTTTCGCATGCGAAAAAAAGTCGAGTGAACTGAAGAATAACACGTGCCCCAGAGCGAATTGTCGGAAACGGCATATGTGTTTGGTGAGCAGAGGTGGGACGAGCGACGTCCAAGAATTCGTTAATGCTTGCCACGAATGACAAATTAAAAGCCAAATCGTGCACATGCGCAGAGCTGTTTTCGCAGTCACGTTTTATACCCACTCCCTTACGTTATATTTTGACATCTCGATGCATATGTAGGTTATGTTCGCTTGTTTATGTTCGTTCAATACACAAGTTCAAAACTTCCAACGCGTGTTGGCATCGTTGACATGTCAGCCGCCGGTGCGCATGTGCACGATTTGGCTTTTAAGTTGTCATTCGTGGCAAGCATTAACGAGTTCTTGGACGTCGCTTGTCCCACTCCCCACTTACAGGGATACTACTTCTTACTATTCCTTGAATCCTAGAGGTAGATTAGTAGAATAGTTTAACAGTTTTGACCAGTGAGGTGCCCTCACAAGCTGTAGCAGTCACCTCATTGGTCAAAACTGTTCCACTATTCTACTAATCTACCTGCATGGGACTGCGCCCTTAGATCATGATAACAAGTACAAGGGTCCAGAGATAGTGTTGTAACCTAGCCGGATGCCGCCATTTTTGGAAGGGATGCTAACATTTTTAGTTGAGGTTTTCTATAGTGTAGTATATATATATACCGTAGAGAGAAGATAGGTATAGAGGCGACAATGCAGCGGGCAGCTTGATGCACGCTAAGGGGAGCGAGACGGCAGGTGAAGGCTCAGTTAGGTTTAGTTTGGGAACCAGCAACGCGTGGCGCTAGTGCCACGAACCAGTGCTTTATGCTTAACGTGTGTGAGTGGGGTAGGTGAAGAGAGTGTGCCGTGTACATGAGTCGAACTGCAAAAAATTTAGAACCCTTATACCTGGACTGGTCTTTCCGAACTATATTCTGGCTATTCACTTTCTTCCAATATTTTCGTGAATGGAAATATCCACCGATGCGTTTTTCATTTGAAACTTTGTATTCTAATATTTTAAGTTAAAATTGAAAAACAAAAGAGTTTTTTTTAATGACCCCATTAGAAATTTTTTTATTCGCTTAGACGAATAATTCTTTTCTTAGAATGATTAATTACAATAGTGATTATTATTACAATATGTAAGCATTTATTGAATATTATTTGCTTTTAAATTGTAAACATAATAAACACGTGAACTTATTAATCAATACACTAATAAAAATGTACAAATAATGTCCTTCGCATACAATAATTATTTTCTTAGAATTATAATAAAATTTATGGGCATTTTTTACATTATTTGATTTTGTACTTATACATTCTCTACTCTCATACTTATCTTTCTGCACTCGTGAAAAAAATCTGAATAATGTAGGTACAACTTCAATAAGAAACTTATAAATAAGCAAACATGTTATCGTTATCGTAGGTACAGTTGAGCTCTCGGATCCAATAACTCACCCGACTCTCGTACTATTTTACAAAGTACATATTTCAGTCAATTTTGAATTAATTTATCTAAAATATTCTAGACATTTTCTTTGAACTATATAGAACAACTTTCTCGCTGGAAGTTGTTTTAAATCTGAAGTGGCCTCGATACTTTTGGCTCAGAAAGTTGAAAAATGTGGTTACAGATCGGCCTTAATGTTCAATTGGATATTATTAAACAAAAGGTCATTTTCAACTTTTTATTATTTTGTAGGCATTCGCTGAGTATACTTTGTATGTGTACTTACTTTCGAACAGTTTCAATAAAATTTGTACGAGTTGTGATGATTTATGTTTTAATTACTTATTGAATATTAGGAAAAAAAAATTGTTTTCAGTTTTTAATTTTTATTCTTAAAACTAATTTTAAGACATAAGAATTCTAAATATGCCTTGTTAAAATATAGAAGCCTACATCTAGAAAATTAATTTTGTGAATTTGAAAATTCCCATTCCTTGAGACCCGGGGCAACGCTTTTAGCGTTTTCGAGCGTCCGGCGAGTTTAAATTCGAAAGCTCAAGTGCAGAAATTGTTTCATTAAAACACTTAAAAAAAATCAAAATTGCGATTCTAACTCAACATTTAAAAATATTAAAAGTATAACGATAACAAAATCCTATAATATTAAATAACGAACTAATAAACAAGAAATACATTTCTTCTCTTACTTCTCCAGTAAAATATGATATACAATATACTTGAGGGTTTCAACTTTTAATATTATTTGTATAATTTGGACGTATTTATTCGACAAAATTGATATTTATTAATCTACACGTAGAAAGAAGAATATTCTCCAGCAGTATGGGCTCTTGAAATTCTAACATTGTTAATGTAAGGGGAAAAATCAGACAGAATATTATACCCCATTACGGGAATTTTCCAATAAATAATTTTTTTGACGTAATTAATTTCTTCACGTAATTTATACACGGCTCCTGAGTACAAAAATAGATATTTTTACCAAAACAACAAACAATCATATTTCCTGTACTTTTACCAATACGGTAACAAATGTTTCAATTTTTATGTAAAAAATGGTTACTTTGTCCAAATTTTTCATTTAAAAAAAGTTCAGTACTGAAAATGGAGAGAATATTCTTATTTCTTAAGACTATAAGACATAACAATCTGCTTTATAAATATTTGATTGTTTCCATATAATTTATACGTGAAAAGTATTGAAAATAACGCACATTCCATTTTCATACCTGCAAAGTTCTGAAATTGTTACAGAGATTTATATGTAAGGAAAATTCATTAACAACCCTACCGTTTATTTTGTAATCCAAAATTTACTATTGCAGAGTGGCAAGGAAGGTTTGAAGCACCCTACATATAGAAAGGCAAATTGCAGTGGATCAACATTATCACTAAAAACAATAACTTTTTAATTAAATTTTGATGTTAAGGTTTTTGACCAGGGTAATACGTAATAATTATGATGTTAAAATTTTTTTTAGTTTACTGGTCGTTTCAATATTTTTAAAATATTGAAACGACCAGTAGACTAAAAAAAATTTTAACATCATAATTATTACAATAACTTTTTGTCTAAAAAACTCTCGTCATATTAGTCCAGGCATCTTGTAATTTTTCTCCGCGTTCGTTTTCTATAGCGTTTCACTGAGAATTTCAATGGGATGGGAATTTCAACTTTTCCAAACATGACTACGACGCTTCCCGAAAATATTTTTGAACAATTTTCCAAAAACAGTGTTTACGTAGACTGCTTTCGTAAACTTTAGAAAATTCTGAAAAAGTTAAAAAAAAAAGAAGAAACTTCTTTCAATATTAGGCGCAGAGTTGTATGTCTCCAGAGAACTTCGATTTTTTTAAAAAAAGGAGTCTAAAAACCCAATTCTGAAGTTAATATTTGTACTTTAGAACCTGTCAATTTTACGAAAAAATATTCTCCATTCTAATTAAAGTGTACGCAATTTCGAGTAATTCTAAAAAGAACAATGACTGAACCTCAATGTGTCATAAGTTATGGCCTCCCAAACTTGACCACTTTTGACGTATTCTTCAGAGCAAATTACTCGTGTTTAGTTTTTTGAAAATAATTCTTTTGTGGGTAAATCTATGTTAAAGATGACAGAGAAAAAAATTTCATGTAGAAAATTATGTGTAAATGTAAAGAAAAACCATCTTCCAGCCTTCATAGGTCAAGACTTAGGACTCTTAAAAAAAACACATTTTTTGCTATTTTTAACATTAATAACATAAGTAACAAACCGTTCCAGATGAAAATAAATTTTTTCGTACAAGATGCCTGGACTATATTCAAACTTTTATATATGACGGAATTTTTTTAAACGTTGTTTATTTTCGGCATCTTCTGCATTTTCCTGCTGTCTTTTGCCTCTTTTTTCTCTTTTAGGAGCGTCAATAAACGCAGGTAAAAACGTCCAAATAGATCCTGATAGTCCAGCGGTTGAAAATTAAAGTTCTACATATTTTTGTTATTTCTATCCCCAGAAAGCATTTATATCTCATATAGTTATGCAATTTCAACATTATTTATAACTAAATTTTTTTTGCATATAATAATAAATACTATATTCGTACAAATTTCTACAAACAACAAGTTTTGTGTTATGACTGCCCAGCTAACCTGTTACCATCCTGAAAGGTTCCTGAATGATCACATGTTATCAGAGGAATTGTTACTTGTATCTCAGTCTCCTAGCAGGTAACGGCATAATCGCCGTAGTTTACTAGGGAGGCTTGTTTGCAACCGTTCCCTGTCAGACTAGTAACATGGCGGTAACAGCCGGCAGCGATCTTCATTTATACATATACATTTTGGGTCTAACCTCTATAATGTAATTTCTTTTTCGTAAGGGTTCAGCTGATAAATATCTGTTTTTTTATAAAAGCTTTGTTCACATATTATCTCCCTTTTCTGGAACTTATTTATCGTTTAATTATGTTCCTTTCCAACATTTTTGCAAAAATATTCATAATTATAATTCCGAAACGATGTATATTTTGAGGTTAAGCTGTCATTGCACGTTGCGTTTCCAAACATCACTTTGTTACAAGCATGTGATTACAATGGCGGGATAATGTTACCTGCTTCGCTTGTAATTTGTTACTACTTTGAGTGGGAAATATATTGTCACTGGGTGACCAGCATGGAAGTCACCAGTGACTGGTTTTTTTAATCTTGTTACAATTATGTGACTATTCGGACTAGTAACTGTGTTAGTTGGGTGAGTACAAGTTTTTTAAAAATAAAAGTGATTGCAATGTCGTACTGGAAAGATCATAAACTAATATTATCATGGAAAAAATGTTAAAAAATATCATTACCATCAACTTAAAAGAATAATTCAATGAAAAACATAATATCTACATTTTTCCATGAAAATAAGGGATCTATTCGCCATAAATATGCAAAGACACATTTTTGTAGCAAATTAAATAAGACGAAAATTAATAATAATCAATTATAAATTAAAATATTTATAAGGGGTATATAAAAGGAATAAGAATTCCGAATCTCAATTTGCATACTCGTTTTTTCTGTTCCCTTTGGGTTATAAATGAACCACGTGAAAAGAGACATGAATCAGATAATATTTAGAGGTCGCTTATAGTAAATTTGTCTGGTTTTACACAAAAATTCATCTTTTTTAAAACAGCTGATCATACTGGCAAATGATGAAGAATGTAAAAGATGCGGCTTATTAAAAAGAGTATTTTTGGATCAGTCTCTTCATAAATTATGCATACTTAAAGACCTCTCCATAAGCGGGATAGATAATTCACGCTACGTTACAACAATTTTCTTCGCATATCTCCCTAAGAATGCATAATTATAAAAATAATTACGATAAAAAATCATTTTAATGAGTCGCGTCTTTTATATTCTGTATATAATTTTGCGTAATGACCTGCCTTTTTCGAGAAAAATCAATTTTTCTGTAAAAACAAACCAATTTATTTCTCCTTCCACGTGGTTCATTTTTAACCCAAGGGAAACAAAAAAATCGAAAATGCACGTTGAAATTCGGACTTGCTTTTGTTTAAGCACACCTAATATTCATAGGCTGTTAAGTTATAAATGAACAAACGCTTTTTGTTACGTCCATGAAAGTATTATGCTGCCAGTGGACAAAAAAAATTAAGGATGTCCTAGAGAAGTCTTCGGGACATCCTTAAGACGTCTTTTGGA